>JAHXMU010000583.1:426281-447528 GCA_019455685.1 Philornis downsi
CGCGCATTTTCGAAGAAAAAAGGACCAATTATTCCTCTGCCAGAGATTGCTGCCCATACTGTCACTTTAGGACTATGCAATGGTTTCTGGTGTTTGATTTTGGGATTTTCACTGTTCCAGTAACGACAATTTTGACGGTTTACGAACCCATTCATAAGGAAATGAGCCTCGTCAGAGAAAAGGATATTGTCAAAATTGGAAAATCGATTAAGCATTTCATTAGCAAATGCGAGCCTTGCTATGAAGTCAGACTCTTTCAATTCTTGTGTTATTTGCAGCTTATATGGATACAATTTAAGATCCAATGTTAAAATTCGTTGCAAACTTCGTCGCGATAATTGTAAGACAGACGATCTCTTCCGAGTCGACATTTGTGGATTTCCTCGTACTGACTCTATAACTCTCTCAACATTGTCTTCGGTCCTAGATGTTCTTGGACGACCATTTGCTTGTGGTTTGAATGTTGAACCGGTCTCTTCAAAACGCTTTACCCATATTTTAATTAAATTAGCACTCGGAGTTTCACTAATTCGCCGTAGTCCATATTCAGCACAATATAGTCGCCTAGTAACAATATATGAACGAGAGTTCTCTTAAAATGCGCGCACGCAAAATGCGCGACGCTTCCCGTCGAAGTGATTCATAGCGACTGAAACTCCATGAGCCCGCTAACCCAACGATGTAGGCGCCCCCCCGCCCGTGCCTTTTCTACCCCGCAAAAAAAGATGATGCAATATGCACGTTCTATTGCGCCACCCTGCATTTTTCTGAGATCTATCAACTGCCAGGATATAGTGCTTTTAATTAAGGAATTAGTGGTAAAATCAAGTTTTATGAGCAAGTTTTCGCCCAATGGACTACCGACCGGCCATACTAGCGTGGACCAAACAAACCCCATTTTTTTATGCACATTATACTTACGAGTATATTGAGTATATCGCTGTTAGTACAAGAAGAAATGAAAAAATATTGTTTTTCTATGGAATGGTTCAGTTCTTCCATGGACAATTTTTTTTTTCTATTGTTCCGATTTTGTAGGTAATCTGACAATAATGCGAGACATTTCAATCTCCTAGCTCAAGTAGTGCGCCCCCTATCGGGAAGATTGAGAATATACGTATGGTCGAAGAAATAAGTACACCTGCTTGTTTTTACTTTAAATTTAATTTTAGTTACTTTAACAGAAAGTGAACCTGGTAATTCTTTTTTATCTAAATAACCTTAATATGGAAATGCCATATTAATATGGGAATGCCATATTAAAAGTAAAAACAAAACTGGGGTTTCCCCGTTGTTTTCATTGTTAGTTTTGTTCAGGTGCAATTCAGTATTTGGGCAAAATAATAAATACATTGTTCAATCCTTTAATATTTTCGCAGTCTGCTGTAGTCTTTTTGGAAAGACTAGTTATTTTACTGTTGTTTATCTCTATTCATAACAAAATATTTTGTTAAAAAAATCAGCCATGGGTCGAACAAGTCATTGTTCACCGGAGGAGAGAAAAATTGTTTCAAGACTAAGAGAAGGTGGAAGGTGAAGTCTTCGTTGTATAGCAGAAACTATGAATCGGTCGCAATTTTTCGTACAAAATGTTTTAAAGCCTAAAAAGCCTGTCGAAACCCGCGTAAGACTCAAAAACAACTTCAAAAACAACAGATATCCGTATTGTAACACTTGCGAAGAAGGATCCGTTTGTGTCTTCAAGAGCGATTTCAGCAGAAATTGGAAATGCAATTTCATCGCGAACGGTTCGACGTAGACTACAAGAAACACATTTACCAGGACAGATAGCTAGAAGAGTTCCTTTGTTTAGACAAAAAAATTGGCTAGATTGGCGTTTGCACGAAGTCATTCCAATTGGTCCGGAGGAGACAGTGAAAAAAAAAATGGCAAAACGTTTGGTGGAGCGATGAAACAAAAATTAATGTGTTTGGAAACGACTATGCCCTGAATATTCGACGCCCTAAGGGTGCTCGTGCTCGCTTTACAAAGAAGACGTTAAAGCACGGGGGCGGCAATATTATGGTCTGGGGATTTGTTTCTCGTGGTATGGTGTCGGTCCGATACATCGAATTACCGACATTATGACCAGATTCCACTACGAAGATATCTTGGAAAATACGATGTTGAACTATGCTGTGGAAAGTATGCCTCTTGAATGGACATTCCAGCAGGATAACGATCCAAAGCATAGTTCTAAGTTGATAAGGGATTGATTGGTTCCAACATAATAATGCTGCCCTTCTTGACTGACCAAGTCAATCTCCCGCCTTAAATCCAATCGAAAATCTTTGGGGAGAGTTGAAACAACGAATTGGAAAGGACGTACTTAGAAAATGAGGATCAGTTATGGAATTTTGTTCAAAAAACTTGGTATGAAATTCAAGTAGAAATCTGCAGGAAGCTTATTGCCAGCATGTCAAAAAGAGTCAACAAAATAATTGAAAATAAAGGTGCATATTTCGGCTTTTAACGAAAGTCAGCCAATTTAGCAGAAAAAACTTGACTTTTTTACTTTTTTGTTTATTTTAACTAAATGTACTTATTATTTTGTCCAATGTTTTTTTGATTAATTTCTTACTTTTTGCAAAATACTGAGTTTAATTTTTTTTTTTTTTTTGTTATTGTTTTAGTATTTATTTTATTTCTTATGTTATAACAAAGAAATTAGAATTAGTTGTTTCTTTTAATATAAATAAACTTTCATCTACGAGTCTTAAAAAAAAATATAGGGTGTACTTGTTATTTTGTCCATATGTGTATATAAAGTATATAAACATTGGGGTCTCAGGCCGCAGTTTCTAGCTTTTGTAATAATTAACATATAAAATTATTATATGTATTACATAATTATTATGTAAAAATTATATACATTATATTATGTTATTATATAATAATTATTAGAATTGAAAGTGAAGAAATTGTATGGATCGGTGAAAGATATGAAAGAGAAAATGCCTATTTTTTGTTGGGGAATATTTCGATTTTGTGCTGACAACAATTGGATGATAAAACGAATAATTTGTCGAAAATATATTTCAATCCACTATAAGTTACGTACTAAATTACCGTTTGTTGTTCAATCTAAAATATTTTTTTTTTACATTCACCAACGGCTTTCTTTCATAAACTTTAAAACAATAATTTGCAAGTTGGTCGCAACTTAAAGTTGCTTCCATTTAATGCGAATTCAGATTAATTTTTATGTAAAAAAAAAATTTACAGTGCCTCAGTTGTAATTTGTCTCACGTACCATCTTGCCACTGCAGTGTATCACGTAGGCGGTCTTTATCACCTGATCTCAACGTTTGTCTTTTTTTCTGTTTTATTTTGTTCCTCACTTAAAACGAATATGATATTCATATGTGTAAGTAAAACTAAAAGCGAAGGGTTTTGTTCTACAGACCAGAGAACCACGACAAGAAAAACCGAAATCCGTTTATTGTTTACGTGACCACTCTCATTTTGATTTATTATGATTTTTATATTTTGACAGATTATGTGGCAGATAAATACGGTACGTTCATACGCTTAGCTTTCCTATACTCGTTATGTCTCTTTCCAATACGGCTACTGTTTGCTGGTCATGGCTATGGCCATGCGTGTGGATGATTATCCATCCATTCATCCACTCGACCATCCTCTATCCGTAACGTCTTGCATGTCGTCCATGTGATGATGGCGGCAGCAGCAGGTATTATTATTATTATGATTATGACATGTGCTTCTTTTCTACTTACGACGATGGTAAAAGATTTGAATTTCACAGACCAAAAGAATCCCACACGAACGCTTTTCAATTCTTTGAGACAAGCAAACTACACTTAGGAGTGACAAGCAATCTTAGTGTTAAAACTCTGAAGTCTTTAGGTTTTTGATATGGTAGAATTCTCATATTTCCAGGATGTGTGATTTATGACAGTTTGTTGTGTCTGTGTGCTGGAGAAGAGGACACGCGGTAGATTATCTCTTTGCACAGGGTAAGATTTGTTGACAACAGATATTTACAGCTGGATTTGAACATGTAAAGCAAAGCGATTGAAAAGGATGTCTTCTGAAATGCAGCAAATAGAAATTCTGTTTGTTCACTTCAGGTATTTCAGAGTAAATTGGTTTGTGCACAAAGGAGAAATGATAAAGGAAGTAAACCACAGAAAATGACCTCCGCAAAAGTCTTTTCGCGATTTTGAGGATATCTATGAATCAGTAATAGATATGTAATAAATTGCAGTAAGTTCAATATACGTTTCGTGTAACCATTAATATGGTCTTTCCTCATTCTCGTTTATATAAAAAGGACTGCTCGAAAAAAAGATATACAACCTGTTTATAAAGTATACCAAAAAGTGTTATCACAGCAAAAACAGTTCGAAATTATATTGATCGAAAGAAAAATTGCACCGCGTGCACAATCATATTAGAGGGTGTGCAGCACCAGCAATATTGTGAAGCAATACGATAAAGCAACTGTAGAACATAAAATCTAGCAATAGATAGTTGTTTGGAAGAACTCTGTATGATATCATCAGATTATAATTAATTGATTTTCTTCTTCTTCTAAAGATATCACTACAATCTTCTATAATATTTTATTTGATACTAGCCGACCCGGCAAACGTTGCTTTGCCTTAAAATTTTATTTTTATTGGAAATGTCGGTCTATTATAATAAGAAAGGCCATGGATATTTAATTTATGGTTTGTATGGGAGGTACCACGCCTCATTGTCCAATCCCGCCCATATTTTCAGTATCACTTAAGATATGTACACCAAACCGATGTACCAAATTTTGTTCAAATACCGTAAACAGGAGCAGAAATATTGGATATTTAATTTATGGTTTGTATGGGAGGTACCACGCCCGATTGTCCAATCCCGCCCATATTTGCAGTAGCACTTAAGATATGTACACCAAACCCACGCACCAAATTTTGTTCAAATACCGTAAGCAGGAGCAGAAATAATTGATTTTTAATTTTTTGTTTGTATGGGAGGTACCACGCCCCTTTGTCCAATTGGACCGAATTGTAAATCTAAACCATCCCGGGCACCACCCAGACGCATATACAAAAATTTATGCAAAGCGGTCCAGCCGTTTAGTAGGAGTTCACTGACAACGCCCGTACAGTAGAATTATATATATAAAGATATCTTGCGAGCATTTGTAAGGATTCACTTTTATATACATTCTTGGAAAAAACTCGTGAAATTGATCAATAAAACACAAAACATTTGTTATCCGTTTGTTGCATTACCTTCACAGTAAGTCACTTCCGAAATAAAGCGCTAATGCTAACGAGTAATCCAATCATCAAAAAATTTTTTAAACTCATATTCCGTACATACTCTTAATTCGTGGTGCTCGGATCACAGCCAAATTGCATTTAAGATACGCATGAAATTGATCAAAGCGAAAAAAAATGTGTTACCAAGCCGGAAACCAACTAGACGTCGCTAGGCTTCGGGTAGGCAGCCTAACGGTGTGACGTCCCCGGCGCACAATAGTAACATATAGCGACCTGTATAAGACCTGTTACAGGGCTATCCAGTTTTTGGTTTCAAAAGTAAAGTTAAATATAACAAACAAAGAGCTTTGATTTCGATGAAACTTTTATTTCATTATACGAACAATACTTGGACCCTGCCATTATGCACGAAATACGTGCCTCTGGATTGGTTGCAGCAGTGGATCCTTTCGAGATAGCTTTCGGCCATTTTTCCACACATTTCTCGGCGATAACTTGACGAATGTTGTTTTTAAAATGCTACCACCTTTGGGAATTATCGGCTTAAACACGGTCTTTGACGTAGCCTCGCAAACAAAGTCTTAACGGCGTCAAATCGCATGATCTGGGTTGCCAATTGACGTCGCCAAAAGGTGAAATTACATTTTCTGGCAACTTCTCATGCAATAAAACCAAAATTGGTTGCTCGTAGCACCGTCTTGTTGAAACCACATATCGTCCAGTTCACAATCTTTAATTGCAGGCTAACAAAAATAGGTCATAGCCTTCTGAATTGAAATTCGGATTATCCGCCACACTTTCACTAACAGAAGCGACATTTTCAGCAGTGATTACATTGCGATAATGCACAGGCCTGACCACCTCTGTAGTCCAGTCCCTTCAAATTTCTTCATAATCTTGCCGATTCCTTGCACAGTAGGTCGGTTATAACGACCGTAGTCACCCCGTAATGCACGAAAAACGCTCACGTTTGAATCAGTATTTTTGTAGCGAGTTTTAACAATTTTGACGTATTCTTCGGTTGTTCCATATTCATAAATAGCAAACCTTTCCCTAAATAAATAATACTTCAGATGACAACTATTTGACCGCTGACAGCCTTTCCAGACCGGCGGTTTTTGAAACCACTAACTCGGTACAATGAATAATGTCTCTTTGTGCTACAGGTAAAGGATGCTTTATACATGATAATGCTGCATACTCGTATATGGCAACGCTGCATCCAATTGTTGCGCCTACTTTGAAGGAAGACTTTAAGGGGAAAAGAAGACAGCCAGTGGAAAAAGCGGGAGATGAAGCCCAAAATTCTACCAAAAGGTTAAATCAATGGTTAAGAGGAAAGTGCTGGGGAGCGAAACGTATAGAAAAGTGCATTCTTTGAGGTAGTTTTAGACCACCTTCTCGCACGTTTTGGGCTGTATCTCGGCGATAACTTGACGAATGTTGGTCTTTGGAGTAGCTCCACAAAAAATGTCTAACAGCGTCAAATCGCATGAATTACGCTTTATGGAAAATTCTCATGCAATCAAACCAAAATCGGCCACGTTGTATGGCTCGTGGCCCGTAATACCGTCTTGTTGAAACCACATATAGTCCAGTTCATAATCTTTAATTGTAGATCAAAGAAGTCGGTTATCATACGGCCATAGCGCCGCTTTGAATTAAAATTCGGATTATCTGTCACACTTGCACTGACAGAAGCGATATTTTCGGCGCACATTGCGATGATGCACGGACCTGACCACATCTGTAACGCTTCCACACTCTTCAAATGTTTATAATCTTGCCAATTCTTTGCACAGTAGGTCGATTACGACGAAAATAACCACCTCGTAATGCACGAAATGTGCCCACGTTTGAATCACCACTTTTGTAGTAAGTTTTAACTATTTTCAGGCGTTCTTCGGTTGTTAAACGATCCATATTCTGTCATCTGTCAGATGACAGACATTTGACAGCTGACAGCCTTGCCAGACTGTCGGTTTTGAAACCACTAAATGGATAACCATGTGTTATATGCCAGCGGTATAACAAAACCAATAAAGTGTACTGGTCTTTGCAATAATCAGTGCTTTTGTTATTATTGCAAAATCGTTAGTGGTAGACACAATCTTCCAAAATGGGCAAAAATTTATCTTTTTCCAGAATTTTGCAAAGTAGATATCTCGGAAATTGGAGCCGAAATAGAATAAAAACCTTTTCGTTTTAACAGAATTACCATAATTTATTCAAAATCCGATTTGAAATCGCTGGTAAAAATGTGACATTAGACTGTCGAATTAGGGATGTTACGACTGAAGCATTATGTAGGTAAATTGGGCAAATTTTCGACTTTCAGAAGTCGGTTACTGTGGTTCTGCACCCCAAGACCAAGCAAATTATTTGCCAAATTATGCCTTTGACATAATGGAATTAGTTGTGGCTTAAAGTTAATAACAACTTTAGTTGCTATTCTGTGAAGTTTGACAGGATCTTTTTAGTATTATCACAACTACAACTACTTTCTTGTATAATAAAAACTGCTCCTAATTACAAATTTCTCAATTAAATGTATTCTCCCAGTTGCCAGGAGATGTCATCGCCCATGATTTCTGTAAAATTGTCCAACTGCCCTGGGACATGCAATATTTCTGCAGTTTGTCGACTGGAAGCCAATTTCCGCCTGCTTTCCTTATCAAATTAAGCACTTTTACAAATCGCCATTCGTTATTATTTGGAGAAATAGCGAAAAACGCAATAAATATTTTACATTAACAATGAATTACAATAAATTGATGGAAATCTTAAATAAAAGCAACAATTTATTACGAATTCGATTTATTTAACACTTGAAAAAGTGACCATTCACACAAGAGGAGCGACCACGAACGACGTCATTACCCCATGGAATGGAATGGCACAGGGGACAGGAATGAACAGGCGAATGGCCAAAAGGGACGGACGGACGCAATAGCATCTTTGGAACTGTTTAAAATCGCACTTGAAGTGTTAACGAAAAACGTTTCGCGCGGAAAAAATAAAAACCTAAAGAAGAAGGCGAAAGAATAAAACAATTTATTTTCTTGAAAATATTTTGCTTAAAACGAGAACAATGCCCAATTCTTTTTCCTTTTTTGCTCTTTTTTTTTTTTGCACATTTCCATTCCATTCTCTTGCAAAACGTCCACCAGAAGGAAACCTTTTGTGCTTCATGCAACAAAGTTGTTCGGCCGGTTAGCTGGCTGAGTGGCCAACATACGAGTATAAGCGGCCTCTGTTATAGATCCAGCAATGCTGGCCGCAATATGTGGAGGATCTCTGGAGATTTCATCGTCGGATATTCCTTAAGCGTTGTTGTGGTCTGTTTGTTGGGCCTTCCACAGTTAGCTTTATGTGTCCATTGTCATTATTTTTTATGGCCACAAGATCTTATTCGCGGCCTTCTCTCTTGTGCTCGCTTAGTCTACCGATGCATATGTTGGCCATGATGATGACGACGAGGACGTTGGCGGTGTTGCCATTTCTTTCGTTGTTGCAGCTATATTTTATTCTTAAGTTTGGTCCTCCTTTCGGTCCTCTTGTTTCGGTCTTAAAAGTAAAATGGAATTGCGATTTTCAATTATTGATTTGATGTGCTTGGTTTGATGATTGACATGCAATTCTTCTTTGGTCACGAAAGTAGTTTAGTTCTTTCATTTGGTTTTGTTTCAATGGTTTCTTTTTAAAGCGTTTTGCTTTTCTTAGCGCAATAATAAATATTGATATTTATATTTATGGTTAAGGTAAAATGTAAAACAATTTTCCGTATTCATGTTGTAAACCGTTACGAATATCCATAAAAGTGCCTCGAAATAGCAAAAGTTTGCCTCTAAAATTTAAGAACGTTGTATTTTAAGTCCGTTTCTAGGTTATTTCGAATCTTAGTGACCGTTATCGTAATGAACTGCAACATTTTTAAAACTTTTCTCATGGTCTACTAAGAGATAAGGAATAATAGAAATATGGCAGTGCTCAGGTTATGCATGGAATTAACAAGAATAATAATAATAAGATTTATTTTTTATTTGATATATAGGCAGGTATAGGTATTGAAAAAGAAATGTATTATTTTGCCGATAGGTGGCTTTAGTAATCTGTATGTCGCGTTCCATAAGTGCGATCGAGTCGCGACGGCGTTAGAAAGATAAGATGTCATACTGAACTTTTGAGATTGCTTGACTCAATATGGTTTGAGTCCGCGCCAAAATGGACACCGGCAAGAAAAAATACGCCATATTTTACAACCGTTCTTCCATAAAGGCGAAAGCGCAAACCATGTGGCAGAAAATGTAGACAATTTTATGATCCTGAAACTATAACACCCAATCAAGAACAAATTTTGGTTTCTTCAACTCCGCTCCAGTATTTATAATGCCAGAGATGTACCAGATGGCCAACAGTCGAAAATGTCAATAGAATAATGGATACGCTTCGAGCTAAAAAAAAGAAAAAGCAAAAACCAAAATAGGTAACAGCATACATGTTGCATAAGGGTTGCCATATATTTCATCACTCCTCCTCAACATGGATGTTGTTTTACAAATTTCTTCCCTGCTTCGTTCGAAGTAGCACAACTGCGTGTGTACCCCAACTGTGACGGCTTCACACTCAAGAAAATGGGCGCCAGAGTTTTCTTGTCCGATTTCCACTTAGAAGTTGGCGCCCCTTTTGGCTTCTTGACCACTCAATTCACAATTTTCCAGAAACCACTCCTCATTTGAATCGACCAACTGCCGTAATTCCTTTCATCCAATTTGTCTATTTGGACCACTAAAACACTCGTTTTTATACTTTCTATTTATTTACAAAAAAAAAAGTTTTGAGTCCACAACCTGATGAATTAATTATAATTAATTTGTAATGTTTTTTAAAATCAAAAAAGAGGTTCACATTAAGAATTTAGAAGAATGAGACTTACTGTCAATGGAAATAGCAAAAACCACATTTCTCATAGGCACATTTCTCAAGCAGACTGGTGACTGACTGATGATGAAAAACACGTTACTCATCACAATAACAATAAACGAAAAATGTTCCGATTGAATCTCGGCGAGCCGCCGCGAAGAGTGACCAAATAATATAGGGAAATATAAATAGGGAAAATAATATAAATAGGGAGTGGCTAGGAGCTCTGGGAGTTCGGTTGGAAGGTACTTATACATCCATCTTATAGTCCGGACCTTGTTAGGTTAGGTTAGGTCAGTGTGACAGTCTGAATAGACAGACTCACTTAGACTGTGTAGTCCATTGTGATACCACGGAAACTAGAGATAAGGATGTCCCTAGTTTCCACCGTTAAACCATCCTGAGCGCCCTAAGAAGCTGTTAAGTCGTACAATTTTTATATCGTCCAGATCTCCCAGGTCCCTAAAGAAACAAGCGCCAAAGTCCCATCCTTTGGGACTTGTCCAGTATCCTCTTGCAAATCCAGACCCAACACCAAGTGGTTTTTGTCTGGCGAATAATTACGCTGGTGAAAAATTCGCTCAATGTTATGCAAAGATAATGAATTTCTTGCAGCAGAAATTTCTATTTGACATCAAAGTTTCTTTCAAGTATGTATGTTTATATCTATTTATTTTGATGGTGATTAGAATAGAAATATTTATCTAAAATCCTCAGCACATTAGAAATAGTTCCTATCGTTCCGGATTAGTGCCTTAATTATCCATTTCTCTACACAATGTTTTGATAGTTTTTCAAGAATCTAGAACTTGAAAGACTTTCTGTTAATTCATCCACACGACATAACCAAATAAACGCAGTCGCTGCATATAGATACGCTTCACTACGTCGATGTCAGATACTGCTTATATATGACTGTTTAAAGAGAGTGGGTTGTGTCTGGGTTGTAGTCTATGTCGGTTATATTGCTTTGGCGGTGTCTGTAAAATATGTCTTATATTATTCAGTCATTGATGCCAATTTGACATGATAATTTACACGACTGAGCAGCACTTGCAATTTTTATTACTTTATTATCAAAATGAGTGTTCGTTAGCGTAAATGATGAGCAGGCGGTGCCAATTTTCTGGCAAATGCCGTGGTTCTACACTGCCGCCTCTCCAAAGTTTAGGGGTCAAATTCGAAACGACCGGTTCGGTAAATAAAATCTGAATACCCGTACATCAAACGTAAGTCAGATTGACCGAGCACATCGCCACTGTCCGTGAAAGTGTGGAAGGGAACTCGAGGCAGATGAACATTTGCCGAGCACAACAACTTAAGTATTCGCATACTTCAAACTTTGCGTCGAGACTTGTCCCTCATCCGTATAAGATTCAACTGACGCAGCAGGTCAAGGTGAATGACCATAGACAATGCCTTTTGTTTGGTGCCTGGGCTTCGCAACGTTCGAAAGAAGATCCCAATTTCGGCCGACAAAATCATATTTATCGACGAGGCGAATGTAGCAAATAAAATTGCTGTTTATTGGACGATGGCAACACACAAGGGTCACCAAGTGACAATGCATTCATGAAAAGGTACTGTTTGGATTTTGGGCCGGGGCATCATTGGTGTGTACTACTTCGAAAAAGACGTTGGTGAAGCTATCACCGACAATGGCGACCTCTATAGATGAATGATAACCAATATGAGCGTCGACGACATGTGGTTCTAGCAGAATGATGCTACTTTCTACACAGCGGATGTCACAATGGATATTCCCCCGCAGAGGTGGGCGTGGATGACATATAGTTCCAGCAGGATGGCACTACGTTCTACACAGCCAACGCCTCAATGGATATTTTCTCGCAGAGGTGACGTGAATTGCCCAGCAAGATTGTGCGGTTTGGCCTCACTGGACTTTGTATGTGTCATTATGGACGAAGTGTAATATAGTACAAATATCAGCGGTTTTGCTTGGGGTCATGAATCTAATTTTCAATGATTGTATCATATGGATCCGGCTGAATTTGATCGATGGCTTGAGTTATGTTGACTTTGAAGGTAGTGGTCCACTCTGATTATTGGCGTAGACGTGGGGAGTTTTCTGAAGGCACACATCTATGCCAACAACCCGCTCAAATTCAGCGGGATCCATACGATACAATCATTGAAAATTAGACTCATGATCCCAAACGAAACTGCTGATATTTGCACGACATTACATTTCCTTCATAATGACATTTACAAGGATCTTCTTAGTCACTAAATCGCTCCTCATGGTTGTATCCATTTAGAAGCAATATTCTTTTCGTAATTTTCAAGCTAACACCAATGGTCTTATTGGCGTCGGAGTAAAAGTAGATCAAATTCATCTACCATTCCAAAGTTTTAATTGTCAACTTTTACACAACATCCCAAAAGAGTAGACTCTTTCTCTTCGTGGGGTTTTGTCGAAAATGTTCAGATTTGTGGATAGATCACCATAACGCACTATCTCACAAGAACATCATTACCAACAAATTTCTGGTCAAAAATTCAACAGATATTATGGAACAATCAGCGCATTCATTTGATATAGCTCCGGCTGATACTTTTCCTTCTTTGAAAATTTTAAATTATCACTTCAAGGCGCATTCTTAAGTCGATAGAAAACGTAGAAGCAAAGTTGCAGCGAAAACTACAGTCTTTCCCGAAAATGCATTTGAAAATGTTTTGCTGGTTAGAATATTCATTGGCATAAGTGCATTATGTAGACCGGCATGGCACGGCTGTTAGTATACGCGGCTATCGTTCACATGATCGCAGGTTCAACCCCGCATACAGATACCTATCAGTATTTGAGCGGCGGTCACCTCAATGTGTGACAAATACTCCAAATAGTCGAATAATCGATAATTTTTGTAACTAAATCTCAAACTGTAATGTTCGGAATTGTCATAGATCCAGTTTAAGTAAATCTAAAAATAGAAGACGTGTAAGCTCACTGAACGTGAGAAGCTCTCTCATGTCTCATTCATGAGATGCAAGGAAATTTTTAAGTGCATTATTTCGGAAGAAGCCTTCTTCGAAGACGGCGCAATAAATTTAAATTAATAATAAATATGTCTTGTATTTTATTGACCAATTCCCAGTACTGTTTTGACAGAATGTACACTTACATTCAGTTTTACTCTTATGCTTTGCAACAGGATTGTAAAGCGAGCTTTTAACCTACCCAATATGATCCTGAAAGCATTGCAAACGCACTAATTCATTTAGGCATATTCACCATCTCCTAACTTTTTGCAATGCTTTAAGTATTTTCCTGGCATAATGCAAGTAGCAACCTGCAAAGTTAAGTTTCATATCTTCGTTACACTACCTTGTAGTCGCAACAGCTCGATCGAGTGGGTAATTTGTCTTTTTTTCCTGTTATACCCGGTTTAACCTTTCGGTTCTCCTGGTCCCCCGTTCTCTGCTTTGGCCCGGGGTTATGTAGTCTGTTGAGTAATTTCTGCCGTGGCTGCGTCTGTTTCCCGTTCCATTATTTCTGAGCTCATTAAATTTAGGGCTTCCAAGCAATCAGTATCATTCAATCAGCCAACTGCTTGACTACGTTTGAAAAGGCTTTAAGGCAATTTCGAGGCGTCAAAAGTCTTATTAATGTAAAATTTGCCACAATAACATTTAACGAAGGGAACCTGGTACTGCTCTGCGCACGGAAATGGTGGAATGGGCTGCAGACTGGACTGGGCTTTAAAATGTGAAAACAATTTCCTCGCCATTTCAAATTCGAAATTGCAAAGTAGGAAAGAAACACAAAAACGGAACGGTAAGAGATGCATGTTGCAAGATTCGCGCAAAGAGTGGCAAGCAGAGCTAACCAGTCAGCCAGCCAGCCAGAAAACTGACCATTATGGCAGTTGCAAGTACTTGAGATGCGAAAGATTGTGCTGCTGCTGCAGTTGTTGTCCAAGAGGGATACTACGTCTTAGAACAATGATGCCTTTTTGGCGTTCATTTATTTGAGGTAGAGTGTGTCTGTGTGTGCGTTTATGTGTTTGTGACGGAGATTGTCACATCCCCTCCATTTCTGTGCCGGTTAAAGATCTCGTACTTCAGCCTTATCATTGTTGAGGAATCATTATTTCACACTTCGGTTTGCAAGCTATGAAATGTAAAAAGGATTCATATGCGGGACAACCAACAACAAATCGCGAATAACAACAAACGGCAATGTATCGTTCTGTCAGAATGGAATGGGTGGTGGAATGGTGAGAGTGCCACCTGTGGCCCCCTTTAAGTGAGAATTGGCATTAACGTGACTGTAAAATATGTGGACAATTTTCATTTGCGATCATTTGACGTGTTCTCAAAATCTTGTTGATATCGAGAATTTGGCCGAACAACATTTGGCAATTTACGAACTTCAAGACAGCATATGATTATACTTTTAAATAGAAGCTATGCTATGAAGGTTTTAACCCTGTACTTTATCGAAAAGCAAAAACGTGTACCTAACTTAGGAAAGTGATTTAAGGGAATTAACTTGTTTAAATGCTCATTTTTGAAAAGGGCGTCTTCTAATTTTAATATTGCAGCTGATTAACGATAATCAATAAGACCATTGCATACCAGAGATAGTTGATGATTGTTAACACTAGATTATCCATCTCAAATCGTAAATGTTGGCAAGTTAGTAGTGCCAAAATTCAGGAATATTGATGATATGTTTCGGCAACTCAAGATCAGATCCTAGCAATATTGTGTCATGTAGATAATTCAGAATCATGTTAGCAATTTAGGTCGGCGAGTCAGGTTAATGTTTGAAAATAATCGTTAGTTTATACTTATGTTCAGTCGACAACCCCGGATTGCACATATGGTTAGAATTAGCTAATAATTCAGATTCGCGTTGGCAACTCGTGATCATATTGTTGATTCTGGTTAATGTCCTTGAATCGAGATGGGGCCGTTGAAGCGTATTCGTTGATAATTCAGGTTCATGTCGGTGAATGGAGATCGTATCATTTATTTTGATTAACGTTGGTGATTCGGGATTTGGTTGATAATTCGAGTTTACTGACAATTTACAGCATCTCTCAGCTTCTCATAATTGTATAGAGAATTTAGATTTGTTGATAATTAAGGTTCCCATCGATGGCTTGGCTTAATGGCGGTGGCTCTGCATTGTTTTGTTGAATTGGATGTATGGCGAAGACTAATGATTGTACAAGGGATTCATATAAGTTGGTATTTAAGGTTCGTATCGAATGTTTGGGTTGATTGTTTTGATAATTCGGGTCAATTTCGCCGACTTGGAACTGAATCTATGGTTCCCATTTGGTATTAACACACTATAGCTTACTTTCCCGTTGGGGTGGTTTATAATCAAGGCTGCGAATTTAGAATCCAGTTGAGGTAGTTATCCAGATTTAGTAGCAATGATTACAGTTCGTATCCTTGACTCGAGTTTGTGTCTGGTGCTCAGATATGTTGTTGATTCAGATTCGTGTCGACGGCTCCTGTATTATTTTATAATTCGGGCTAGTAACCATGGTTCGGATCAGTATCGACTCAACTAAGTACCTAAGTAGCTTCAACGAAAATTCCCAAAAATGTAAAGGGCGTTAACGGCGACTATATTGAATGCGTTCTTGTGCCTCATTTGGTTTTAACTCGTGAACCAATTGCGTCTTATATGGGAAAAGATATAACATATGTAAAATTCTTTGCAAAGATCGCCTAGACATCTGTAACTGCTGAGAACGTTGCCTGATGGAAGTTTCGGGGTTTTTCTCAATATTTGCTTGCACTCGAGCAATGCTCACTTCATTTCGAACTGCACGAGGTCTTCCAGCACGCGGAAGATCCCAGACAGCCCCTTGTTGCCCAAAACCAATGCGAACCAATCGGTAAATTCTTGGAGCGCTAGAGGCATTTTGAAAATGAAAGAAATTTCGATATGATCTGAATAATCGAATGCTGACTTTCAGAGTAAAATTGAACAACTTTGGTTCTTTGTTCTGTGCTGAGCCTTTCCATCATAAATTTCCCAAGTATTATTTAGTTAATTCTGTAAAGAGACGAAAAAAAAGACTTAAACAAAAAATGTATTCACTGACCAAATCTTAGCGTTACTTATGCGCCACCCTATATAAAACGAAACCAAGGAATTTGACTGAATTGAAGCAGTCCATTACAACAATAATTGATTCGATCTGGCAATGAATATCTTTTTGATCAGGTGCCGCATATGCGTGAATGAGCATGGAGGTCATTTACGGTCTATCAACTTCAATACTAATTAACTTCAATACTAGTAGTTAATAACATAAAAAAATAAATGAAATACATTAAATAAATTTATTTGGGTTATTTGAATTTCTTATTGTAGTGCAATTGGTGCGCCACCCTGTAGTTTTACGCGTTCTTCGGTTGTTACACGATCCATATTCGTAAACCACAAACCTTTCACTAAATAAATAACAAATCAGATGACAGTTATTTTACAACTGACTGCCTTGCCAGACCGACGGTTTTGAAGCCGCTTAATAGATAACTCTGTATTGCGGCTCGCATGGCCTGGTCATTGCGTTAAAATGTGACGATAGTTATCAGTCTGTAGACATAACCCTACTCTTAGTCACAAAGATCGTATTCCGAATTGAAAATGCTGCTAATATATCTCTTATAATGGAGTCACTTGCTCTGAAAATGTTGTCCTCCTCTGATCAACATTGTATGGCCAACATAGTATATACAGGGCAACAAAGATGCAACGCTTGCGATTGTGCCATGTATGAGAGTGTATTTTTGCGAAAAAGGAAACAAACATAAGTTGAAATGGAAACGTAACATAACAAGTTTTCTTCTGTCTTCTAAACTACGGCTGCCATAGACTCCACACTCTTGAAGCGTCGCCTGTCGCCTCGATTCAGCTACCCTGGCATCATTTCATCTGGCCCAAAAGAAAAGGGCAAACAGCATGAATTGTATATTTCCGTATGGATATAGACAGACAAACTTGCGAGCACACACAAACACACTCACGGTGTAAGCCAACGCTTAAGTCGAAATACGAATTACAGCTTAAGGAGCGAAAATGAAAAAAAAAAAAAACAGAAAAACGGCGAAAAATAAAGATCATATCGAATTGTAGCAGGCAGTATTTATTGTTGCCTTGCCAAGCGCAAAATATAACAACATAACGTCAAGCATAAACTTTAAGTCCGCAACGAACTTTAGAAGGTCGCGGCCTCGACTCAACCAACCCCGTAGTTTGCCAGTCAGTCAGTACAACGAATAGCACCAAAAGAGGCAAACTGCTGCGTTATTATCGATGCATCCACTGAGATAGCCAAACAAATGTAATATTTTTAAGGATACCAACTGAAAATGAGGTGGAAGGGAGGAACTACATTGGTAGGCTTAGAAATTAAACCGATCAAACCGAATCTGCTTAGTGCTCTACTCAAAAATGCAGAATGACTGATGATTGTTGCAACACTAAGAATGCCAAATTTATAATTTTTTTAATTCATATCATTTTCTTATTCATTTGCAAAATAATGCACTTTCATTAAGCCTTTTTAGCAAACTACAGATAATTGAATTGAAATAACTTCGATGACGCATGCGCCGTTGTTCATTATTGTCTGAAGATTTGCAGTGGGAATTGTCTAAACTATGATACGAATGCATAAATCAATCTCTATTTGTTGATCGTACTTTGTAAACTTTCTGTTTGCACTAATCCACCAACAGGAAATTATACGATAAAAATTTTATGAGGCCATGTCCGAGTTTGGAATTCCTACAAAGCTTATACATCTTTGTAGGATGACGCTGACTGATACGAAGTCTTCAGTAAAGATAGGCAAAGATGTAAGCGAGCCTTTTTACACCAAAGGAGGATGTAGGCAGGGCGACAATCTATCATGCGACCGCTTCAACATACTGAGATGATTAGGAGGAAAGCTGTAGTTAACACGACTGGTATTATCTTTAACGAAAGCGAGTAACAGCATATGCAGATGACGTAAACATCATTGGCAGAAAACTGTGAGATGTTACTGCAGCCTCCTCAAGCATCGAGAAGGAAACAGCGAAAATGGGTCTGGCGGTAAACGAGGACAAAACAAAGTTATTGGTTTCATCGAACAAAGAGTCTACTCGTTTGGGACGCTGTGTGAAAATTGACAACTATAAATTTGAAGTGGTGGAAGAATTCATATACTTCGGTTCCGCTGTTAACAAAATGAATGAAGTCTGCATGGAGATAAAGAGAAGAGTATTGCTTGCTAACAGATGTTACGATGGGATAAGCAAGCGATTCAATGATAAAGTCCTCTCTCGACAAACAAAAATTCGACTGTACTAGACGTTGGTTCTATCTGTCTTGTTATTTGGCGCAGAATCAATCAGTACTGACAGTACTGATCAGTACTCCGGAAATTATATGAACCCATCGTCGTCGCATGAACAATGAGCTGTATGAGCTATATGCCGACATCGCCGTGGTCAAACGCATTAACATGCAGCGATTGCATTATCTGGGTCTTGTTGTGCGGCTGGACCCAAATGCTCCGGCACGGAAAGTTTTCGACAACGAACTCGATGAACGGCGCAAAAGAGGGCGACCAAAACGCCGTTGGAGGGGCCAGGCTTTTGATATACTATCGAAACTTGGTGTGACGAATTGGAAGAGAAGCGCAGAAGATCGAAGCGCTTGGAATTATTTTGTGCGGGCGGCGTATAATAGATGAGGATGTCTATTCCAGTCGCCACCTAAGAAGAAGAAGAAGACCAACAAGAAAAAGTGAGGAGCAAAAATATCAGGACACTCGGGAGCCCAACGTAATACGAAGTTACTTGAAATTTGGCAATTTTCACTGAAATTCCGCTAAATGACAACTTGTTGGAAACATCGAATTCTGTAAACATCGTAGTTCAGTAAAGTAAAACTTTTTCTAAATTTTTAAAATTAATTTAAAAATAGCAATATCATGGGGGAATCATTTTTCTATCTATTATTATTAAGCCACACGCAAGAAAGTTTGAATTTTTGGCCAGTTGAGAGGAAGAGAGCTGTATCGCTGGCGTAGTCCAAAATAGCAACCATTTACAAGTAATATTCCGCTAATTTAAATGCTGACATCTCCAATCCACCCCCCCCTCGAAATTATAAATGTCAATTTTCGCAAGCAAGCCGATTCTTTGTTCTGTGAAGCAAATATCGCGGTTTCGTCCCCGTCTGTATCCAAACGACAATTTCAGTCTTTCTCGCTGCAGTAGCTTCTCGGCCAATGATATCGTCCGGAACATTCTCACACACAAGTAATATATTTGCTCTGATAAAGGTGAAGGAGCTTTCCTTATTATGGGAATTTTGAAGAAATAAATAAAATGATTCGGGATGAGTTTCGCCACTGAGAGCTGTGATAATGATGATAAGATGATTTGCCAAAACGGTAGGTACAGAACAGGCTATAATCTCTCACATAGCATACTCAGTGTGAACTTATAGGTTGATTTTTTGATCATAGTTTTTTTTTTTAAATCGAAAAAAAACACTCAAATTTGCGTCATATATTACAATTTTTATTGGAATCGATAAATTGATCTTTGCCATTTAATTTTTAAAGACAATTTCATGTAAATGTCGTCCGCGGCCCCGTCTCAAAATGTCCATTCGGAAGGTTCAATTTTTCGTCACTTTTTCGATCATTTCGGCCTGTATTCCACGAATAACGCGTGTTATGTTGTCCTGTAAAGCTTCGATAGTGTTCGGCTTGTCCACATAGACTAACGGCATGACATAACCCCACAAAAAATAATCAAGAGGCGTTAAATCTCAAGATGTTGGGGGCCAACTCACAGGGCCAAATCGAGAGATAAACTGCTCACCAAATTCATCCCTCAACATATCCATTGTTTCACGAGCAGTGTGGCATGTTGCACCGTCCTGACGAAACCACATGTCAACCAAGTTCGACTCAGCCAAATGGGGGCAAAAAAAAAAAATCCTTGTAGTTGAGTAATACATGCCCAATCGTTGAGAACGGCGACGAATTGACATTTCACGATCGTCATTAACACTGGTCGCTACGGCTGTAATATTTTCTTCGGTACGCACTCTACGCATGCGAGTCGGTGGGTTTATGTCCAACAAAGTAAATTTGCTGCGAAATTTGGAGATAACAGCACGAATTGTTGATTCAGAAGGTCGATTATGACGGCCACAAAATGGTCGTATCCAACGATGCACATTTGCCACAGAGCACGAATTTTCATAATGAATTTCAACGATTTTCAATTGTTGCTCGTTTGTTAGTCTTTCCATGATGAAATGGTAGAGTATACTGTATACTTTTCACTATGACAGATGACGTTCGGACGCCATTACCAACCAGTGCTGCCAACCTGAAAAACTTTAATCTTAAAAAATCACCCTATATATCTGTTGATTAAAAGATCGATCCTGTGATATCTGGCACGGACTTGAATCGGTTTTTTTAATGTATGATATTAGGATGACGATTATTGTGTGGAAAATAAAAATATTATAATCTTAAAGTTAGCGAAATGAAACTATAACATGTAGCAAACAGAAATTCGTTATTTTTGCATGATATGGAAGGCTTTATTTAGCATAGTTAGGATGATCCCATCTAGATCAAATATACTCCGTTTTATTCGATAATTTTTTTGCCATTTAGAAGGTAATTCCATTAGTCGCTCTCACAGAAACTCTCCCACCTAATGATAAAAACCTACGACTGTCGATTTTCTTAAGATTTTTTTCGAAAAAAATGTTTCGCCAGTAAAATTATCCACCATAGCCATGATCACATGCCAACTACTTGGTGCCGGGCCTGAATGCATAATAACCTCCCCATCAAGCTCTTGGAACTTTTGATGAGCCACTATCGATGTGTATGGCCTGGTGTTGCCCTGATAGAAAGCAATTCCTTTCCTATTGTCTAAAGCTGGCTGCTTGTGGGCGATTGCTTTCTTTAGACGGTTGCCAGTATATGACCGAATTAAGA
Source organism: Philornis downsi (assembly GCA_019455685.1). Classification (NCBI taxonomy): domain Eukaryota; kingdom Metazoa; phylum Arthropoda; class Insecta; order Diptera; family Muscidae; genus Philornis; species Philornis downsi. Next base: position 447,466 of record JAHXMU010000583.1, read on the forward strand.
GCTTGGCCGTGAGCAAACAGTTCATAGTATTCCCCGGCAATCCCAAATAAAAAAAAAAAAAAA
>JAHXMU010000583.1:447538-483356 GCA_019455685.1 Philornis downsi
ATACAAAAAGAAGCTCAATGTACGGTTGGCATATCTTTGACATTAAAATTACCAGAACGAAATCGACAAAACCAAAACTACGCATGATTGCTTGTAACATATAGTATCAGCACCATTAATACTATTCGGAATTTCAGTCGCCTGGCTTACGTTTTCGCTTTTATCGTAGAATCCCCGTATTTTCTTCTTGCTGTTCTGCATTTTTGATGCACGCTCAAACAATACTGATTCGAAAAATCACAAAGTTGCCTGAGAAGTTCTTGTAGTACGAAATCTTATCTTTGTAACGCCATCTGGTGTAAAGCGATCGCATTTATACAACTCAAAATACAAAATACCAAAGCCATCTATCTTGAAAATAATGGATTTCCTTCTATTATAAGATATAAATTTATTATAAACTATATTAAAAAAATAAAAATTTAAACAGCCAGCTTAAAGCATTCTTAATGATCTAATAAAAGCCGTTTAAAGAGAGTAATCGCCCAGAAGGATTCAAGGAATAGTGAATAGTGGCAGAGGAATAGTGTTTCATTAGTAAAATGTTAGACTAAATATCGATAATGACTAACTAGAAAATATAAATACTTGACTAAAAATAAATAATCGAAAAAAATTTGAAAAAAAAAAAATTGAAAAAAATTTACTGTATATCAGAATTTCATTAAATTTTCCAGGAAAAACAAAAGGGTTTCGTTTGGTAATTAATCTCAAAATCTTGTATGCGCGAAACGTAAAACAGCATTTACAACATTTTACAAACCAAAAATTATCTCTTGCAACAAATCTTCAACAAAAACGAAAACAACATAACACAAAACGAGATATGCTCAAGTTTCGTCGTTTTCAGACATGGAAATGTTTTCAAATTTGTTTAAATTTGCATAATAAAGAAAAAAGAAACAAGAAAAATGTTTCGCTCAAAACAAGGCCCAGGCACAAGACAACGTGGCTAGGCTGCCTTAACCAACAGGCAGTCAAGTCAAGACAACGATCAACTGTCATAGCGTTAGCAGCAATAAGAACAGCACAAATAGTTTAGTAATGCCACCAGCCATTCAGCCAACCAGCCAACAACCATCATAATGTTTTTGGCAAAAATATCAGTATCAAGGGCGTATCTAAATATTTCAGCACTTCATCTCGTAATAGTTGTTGCCGCAAACAACAACGGCAACTGTATGGACCACTAGATTTCTATTGAAACTGAGACCAAATTGAAAAGGAAATGAAAAGTTGTATCAAAACAGAATCAAATCACCCTCACAACGGGCAGTCCACCTTCGATTCACATTTTGTTAGTTTTTAAAAATCCTGGATTTTTGTGGCACTCAAAGAAAAATATAGATTATCGTGACTTATGCTAGTAGATTGTAACGAAGTAGGTGCAATAATTTGGGGATAAAATTATGAACTGCATTTCACTCATCTCCTAATTCCACTAGAATTGTGATTAAATTGTTATTTTCTGTCAAAAATTGCAACATTTTTTCTAGCCTTTGCCCGAAAAAATTGTTTTTATGCTCGCTTTTCGGTAAATGTGATTTTCTTTAGGAGAGTTCTGTGAAAATGTCGCCTACCAAGAGTGCCAAAATTATGAATTTGTAATCCGTAATGGATTACGGTGTGTTGTTTCGAAAATCATGGGATTCTTTCTTGGGTTTAGTCTTGAATGTGTAAATTAAATGTGTTTAAATAAAGGGTGTCCCAACAAGAACGCAGTACAGTCAATGGTGTTTGGTGTTGTGAAATGATAACCAGTTTTTTCGTGCCTAGAATTGAAGAAATGAATGTGAAGATCATGTGGTTTCAACAAGAGGGCGCCACATGTCATACAGCCAGAGAAACAATTCAATTGCTGTATCAGTCATTTCCCGGTCGTGTTATTTCGCGTTTTGGAGACCAGAATTGGCCGTCTAGATCGTGCGATTTAACACCATTAGACTTTTTTCTTTGGGGTTTTTTAAATCGATGGTTTACGCGAATAAGCCGACGACGACTCAAGTCTTAAAAGAGGAAACTGGACGCTGCATTAATGAAATACCGCAGTATTTATGCAAAACGGTCACTGAAAATTGCATTAAAAGATCGCGTGTGTACCAGCAAAGCCGCGGCGGCCATCCGCCCGATGTGTTGTTCCATACATAAGCTCATTCTGTCTACTTTACTATTATATCGTAAAGTAGAGTTTCACGATTTTTTTTATATATCTTTGTTTTATTTAAAACTTAAATCTTGCGTTCTTGATGGGACACCCAATATTATGTAAAAGTCTGAACATTTCTTCTCCCAAAAACGGAAAACGCATACAAGTACACAATTTCTATGGGCGTTTTCTTTTTCCTAAATTAATTACAAATCCGTCATCTAGAAGAAAGCTCTACTTTCAGAGGACTTAGATATTTTAAAATGAATTTGCAAGTCAATATTTTTCTCTTATTTTATTTACTTCTAAGGCATTGTAGTAATAATCATTCTTCTGGGAAAGATATGCCGATAAAAGGGGCGATTGTGATCGAAAGTCGGCTCTTTACTATCACTACAGTTTTGAAAATATCTGGCTTGAGGCTAATCGATATAAAACTTTCTTTATGCCACGGCATCTGTTTCCAATTCTTCTACAACGCACTGTGGTTGGCAGCACAAAAAAAAATGGTAATATGCATCTCCAGAATTACTGGTCCAAATAACATAAGATTCTTTCCGCATTTTATGTCAGGCCGATTCTTCATTCGGAATAAATACTGTATCAACAGAGGTTGATTTATCGAGGTATCAAAGTTGAAAATTCAATGGCGAAGAAACTTTCCTAGCTTGTATCTGTTGCAGCTAATTTTAAAAATTATTGAATATTTAGACTTTATTCAATGGGGCAGGCAGAAAACAAAACGCGCCCTTACGTTACTAAAACTGTAACTTCTTACTTGAGATTTTGTTGCTTTTTTGGCCGACAACTTCTTTGTCGGAAAGACAAAAAAAAGAGTTTGTAAATGTACTTTCTGATTGCCAACACCTGCACTTTTCTTCTTAGAAAGCAGTGAGTATAGTCATTTTTAGCTGTGAAATAATATCAAGAGCTTCACTCTACGCTCTTTCAACAATTCGTCATGTTAAATTTTGCTAGTGTTTCAAAAGCCAATATTTTTGACCAGCCTATCGAGTTAGTTGCCGAAGAATTTTCCTGCTGCAGCGTTTGTTTCCATCCGCGCAATAAGATCCAGTCGACGCAATCGTTGTATAGGGTTATCCGTTTAGTGGTTTTAAAATCATCGGTCTGGTAAGGCTGTCAGCTGTTAAATATCTGTCATTTGAAGTGTTATTTATTTAGTGAAAGGTTTGCCATTTACGAATACAGAATATGGATTAACAACCAATGAACGCGTACAAAATAGTTAAAACTTACTACAAGAAGTGGGTTATCCATTTAGTGGATTTAAAATCGTCGGTCTGGCAAGGTTGTCAGCTGTTAAATATACCTGTCATCTGAAGTGTTATTTATTTAGTGAAAGGTTTACCACTTACAAAACTTACAACAAATGTAGTAATTCAAACTTGGGCTTTCAATTGAACGAAATTTTTTTCAACGATGAAGCTCATTTGCCATTCGGTAGTTACTTCAATAGGCAAAATTGCCGCATATCGGGCTCGGAGAACCCAGAGGCGATTGTGGAAAAACCATTGCATCCGGAAAAAGTGAGTATTTGGTGCGCATTATGGTCTGGAGGTGTCATTGGGCCATATTTTTTTATCGAAAATGACACTGAAGAAATCTCAAAAAGATCCACTGCTGACATTGTATTTCATACATAATGGCAAGTTGCAAGCATTATAATGAAAGTTTCATCAAAAGCATAAATTTATGTGTGTTTTATTTAACTTTACTTTTGAAACCGAAACATGGAATATGTTGGTGCTCTTGATAACGTTGATGTCGTTATACAACTCGTACAGCTAGCTTGCTGGACATTTTAGCTTGCTGTCCAAGTGACATAGATCCAGTCACAAAGGGATTTGTAAAGGGGACTTTCATTGAGTGACCTGAAACACGTCGTTTTTTTGGTTGGTTAGTAAGTTACGTATTTTTTTTTATAAAAAAAAAGAACTTGCAAATTTTCATTTTGCAAAAGTTTTCAGACTTTACAGTCAACTTAGTATACAAGCTTCGATACACTATAAATATGACTATTAACCAGTCGAATAGCATTATTATTCCATGACTATTATTTTCTTCAGGCAGTTCGTTTTTGTATAGAATACTCAGAAGATCATAAAACTAAAAGATGCAATTGATTTCATATATAAGATAGATAATATGTAGGTCGAATGTGACGAATTATTAGCATCATTTGACGTAGTCTCTCTTTTTCTAAACATCCCGGTAAATCTAGCAATAAGGACGATTACAAAGAAATAGGGCCTAATTGAAAAATTTACAAAAATCATTATGTATCGAAATTTTAACATTTGAAATCAGAGATATAATATTTTAACTATAACAAAATTTATGAACAACGACGTGAAAAGTACATGGGATCTTCGGCATCTCCTGTAAAAGCTGACATTATAATGAAATTTGTTGACGAATTGTTCGCAAGAGTAAAAGAAAACTCCATTTTGTGGATTTTCTTAACGCTGTCTGACGTAGACACCTCAATTTGTCCACCATTACCGTGTCCGTTTTAGTAGCTCAATATTTTATAGTCGTAAACGAAGGAACGATAAAGATTCTCCCAGAGTAGAATCCAGCTCAGCTTCAATATTGTTTTTACTTAGACTTTTCAAATGAAAATATTGAATTACGTAAAGGTAACCAATTGTAGCCATGTTTGCAAATGCACTGAGATCGTTTACTTTTGGTGGCTCAAAGTCTTTTTGAAAAGGTTAGTTATTTTACTGTCGTTTATCCTTATTCATAACAAAATATATAGTAAAAAAATTAACCATGGGTCAAAAAAGTCATTGTTGTCCGGGGGAGAGAAATATTGTTTCAAGTCTAAAGTGGCCAAAATCTTCGTTTTATAGTAGAAACTATGAATCAGTCGCTATTTTTTGTGCAAAATGCTTTAAAGCCTAAAAAAAACCGTCGAAACTCGCGTAAGACGCAAAAAAGCTTCAAAAACAATAGATATCCGTATTGTAACTCTTGCGAAGAAGGACCCGTTTGTATCTTCAAGAGCGATTTCAGCTGAAATTGGAAATGTAATTTCATTGCAAACGGTTCGTCGTAGGCTACGAGACGTACATTAACGAGGACGGATAGCCAGAAGAGTTTCTTTGCTTAGACAAAAAAATTTGCAGGCTATATTGGCGTTTGCAAGAAGTCATTCTAATTAGTCCGGAGAAGACGGTGAAAAAAAAAAATGATGAAATATTTTGTGGAGCGATGAAACAAAAATTAATGTATTTGGAATGCCCGGAATGTTCGACGCCCTAAGGGTAAGGAACTCCATGTTCGCTTTACAAAGAAGACGGTCAAGCACGGGGGCAGCAATATTATGGTTTGGGGTTGTGTCTCGTGGTATGGTGTCGGTCCGATACATCGAATTACCGACACTATGACCAGATTCCACTACAAAGATATCTTGGAAAATACGATGTTGAACTATGCTGTGGAAAGTATGCCTCTCAGATGGACATTTTAGCAGGACAACGAGCCGAAGCATACTTCTAAGTTGGTAAAGGATTGGGTCCAAGATAATAATGTTGTCCTTCTTGACTGGCCATCTTCGGACTTAAATCCAATTGCAAATTTTTGTGGAGAGTTGAAACAAAGAATTGAAAAGGAGGTTCTTAAAAATGAGGATCACTTGTGGAATTTTGTTAAAAAAAACTTATTGCGAAATACCAGTAGAAACCTGCAGGAAACTTATTGCCAGCATGCCAAAAAGAGTCAACAAAGTAATTGCAAATAAAGGTGGATATACCGGCTTTTAACGAAACTCAACCAATTTAGCAGAAAAAACTAAGTTTTTTGTAATTTTTTGCTTATTTTAACTAAATGCACTTATTATTTTGTCCAATGTTTTTTGATTAATTTCTTACTTTTTGAAAAATGCTGAGTTTAATTTTTGTTTTTTGTTATTGTTTTAGTATTTATTTTATTTTAATGTTATAACAAAAGAAATTAGTATTTGTTTTTTCTTTTAATTTAAATAGATTTTCGTCTACGAGCCTTTAAAAACAAATATATATAAGGTGTACTCATTGTTTTGTCCATATGTCCATATATCTGATTTTTCTGAATGACTTAAAGACTCCAATTTTTATAATGGAGAGAAATTTTACCTGGCTTTTAAGACAGACACTACAATCAATAATCTGTTTACTAAATCATAATAAAGAACGAGCATAAATCTAATTTAATTTACACAATAAAAAGCGATGGGGACAAGTCCAAGGTATGCCAGAAGGTATAAGTTGGCACTACAGAGACAAAGACAAGATTAGCATCGTACAAGTAGGGCCAAAAAACAAGGCACAAGTCAATAGAACAGAAAATCACTCTTGCAGCCCACTGTACATTGTCTGCTTATAGACCTAATTTTGACGGAAAGGAAATTTTAGGAGAAGAGAGCAAATGTAACTGGAGAACACACTTTGGAAGTGCTTCATATCATCAACGTTTCTATTGATAAGAGACTGAACTATTGCAGTGGTACAGAGAAATATGTTCAAATATATAGACAGACTTTCAAATAACAAACAGGGACGTTCAAAATCATAAATTTAGTTGCTACAATACACGCAACTCGTTAGGAATATTTTGAATATTTGTATTTTTCGTTTAACATAATGACTTGTCAAATGTTTAGATACCACTGAAACAATACCAACATCCTTGTGTTTTCAATTCAATTCTATGACCTCGAGCCGAACAAAATTGTACAGAACATAAATCAAAATAAGATGAAAACTATACACATAATCAACAAAATAAAAATATTTAAGTTTCTTAATATAGCAACGTTCTTCAACCAGTCTGTTAATCTCAACTTTCATACCACCCTCATAAACATGAATAAACTCAGCTTTGCATCAACACCAACCCAAATTGAACTCGATCTGTCTGTCTGCCCATCCGTTTGTGCCTTTTTTCCCCTCCATCCATTTCGATTCATGTTTTACCCCACTGGGCAACTTATGAACACGTGTTTGAGTTGTCTGAAATTATTTGAACATTCGATTTGAATGTTTCTGGTTGCCCAAAATGGTCTCTCCCTCCTGCAGATTGCCCTGTTGTTGCTGCTGTAGCGTTGGTGTTAACTCTGGGCCGCTTGGCCGTAATTTAGCATCTCATTCTGCCTATGGATGTTACCTACCGTGCGGGATAACAGTAGCATAGTATGATTCTCATTGCTGCTGTTGCTGAGGTTTCTTGCTTTTGTTGTAATTACAACATGATCCTGATGTTGCTGTTATGCTGTTGTTACTGCGGTGCAAAGTGGAAAATCATGTTCATTACATCGGTGTTGAAGTATTTATTGTGTAGTGTTAATACCGTCAGTGTCTTCTGTTTTGTGGGGGGGATCCACGCTCAAGTTGTAGACATTAATGGACTTTAATTGTAAATCGACAAATTAACCCCTCTTGTGTACCTCCCAGACACTCTCTCACTCTCGCTGATTCGAGCCGATGGGTGGATATTTGTAGGAGCACAAAATGATTCTAATTTGTCAATTTTCAGATTGTGAACAAATCCTAAAGATGGTAAAACTTGTTTAAATCAATTTATAAGTTATTAAGTGAATTTGCTAATTGAGTATAAAAGCAATTATACATTTTATCAATTATGCTATTATTCAATTATGGAAATTTATTTAGAGAAGGATAAGCATCTGAAACCGCAATAAAATTCGCAAAATTATCAGAAGTTTTTTTATTCGGTAGCACATTTAATTTTCATTTAAGATGGAAACCTACTTCGAGTTCGCGTTACACAAAGGAACACAACATTTTCGATAATTTTTCTTACATCTCTGAGCGTAATTCAGCAGTAATACGAATTGCTAATGACTTCTAATGGTGTAGTCGAATTTGGCTAACCTGCTAAGAATTGCAAATTCTAATAATTTAGTAAAAAATACTCCAAATTAGATCTGCTTGCCTACCTTGCGGGCTACTTTCCAGTGCCATGTTTGAAAATCCCATTATATTCAATCAATTTTCTTAGTAATAAATTTTCTTACTGTGAGATCTGTGATCCAAAAAAGGTTATCAATTTGGAGCGTTTGGAATAAAAATCACTATTTCAGCGTCATTGAAGTTATGTATTTTTTTTTCCATATTTTTGAAAACTCCTTATTTCCATGTTTTTCTATATTTTAAATTATATTTTTTATTTTTAATCGATGTATCTTACTTGTTTTTTTTTTCTATAGAAAACTCAATTTGTTTTTATATAACTACTTGGGTTTGAAGATGATAAACCGTAAATGTCCTCTATGCTCATTCACGCATACGTGACGTCTGATCAGAAAATTATTCATTGCGGCCTGAAGAATTGAAGTCGGGATCGCTTCGTTTATTGTTTTAATGGACTGTTTCAATTCAGTCAAACTCCTTGGTTTCGTTTTGTACAACTCTTGCTTGACATAATCCTCTAGGAGAAAAATCTGGTGGAGTCAGGTTAGCTGATCCTGGGGTTTGAGAATTTTCGTTAGAGCTCTGCCATATCCGATCTGGCTATGTGTGCAGTAGCTCCATCTTGCTGGAACCAAATGCTGTTGAAATGGATACGTCTTCGGCGCAGCCATGAGTTAAAAAAGAACTTCTTTAAATAACGGTCCGCCATTGACAGTTACTGTTACACCGTGACACGATTTGTGCGCCACCCTGTATTAAAATAATATCGCAAAGAATTTAGAAAAAAGAATTTCTTTGACATCTTTAAATAACGGCCCGCCATTAACAGTTTCTGTTACACCGTGACACGAATCGTGGGCCACCCTGTATTAAAATAATATCGCGAAGAATTTAGAAAAAAGAATTTCTTTGACATCTTTAAATAACAGTCCTCCATTGACAGTTACTCTTACACCGTGACACGATTCGTGCGCCACCCTGTATTAAAATAATATCGCGAAGAATTTAGAAAAAAGAATTTCTTTGACATCATTAGATAACTGCCCGCCATTAACAATTACTGTTATATTGTGGCTCGATTCGTGCGCCACCCTGTATTAAAATAATAACGCGAAGAATTTAACGATAACGATATTATCCTCAGTCGCAATTTTAAAATTTTCATCGCCTCAATCGCTTTAAAATCGCCACATCTGCCGACAAATCACCAGATCTAGCAATACTGCCCGATTGCAAATATAGTTAAAGGATGATTTTTTAATCGTAGTTTTCGTATCAAACGATGCGCATTTGTCACAGAGTACGAATTTTGATAATAAATTTCAACGATTTGCAATAGTTGCTCGTTTGTTAGTCTTTCCATGATGAAATGACAGAGTATACTTTTCACTTTGACAGATGACGTTTGGACGCCATTACCAACCAGTGCTGCCAACCTGAAAAACTTAAATCTTAAAAAATTATCCTGTAGTTGAATGCTAAGTGGCTTAAATCGCTAATTAAGTTTTTTTTCCCTCGTGTTGTATCCTTACCATGTCCAACGCTTGACATTAGAGTGGATTATGAAACATTAGCGGTTGCCATTTTATTATTTTCTTCTATGTTTACATTACAATTATGGAGTGGTGTGTGATAAGCATCTTATGTTATTTTACCACTCACATAAACCGCTGCCCATGGCATTGATCACGTAGTGTAGTGGTCACTGCGTGCAAGCCTTCGAGGTGATTGGATATCAAATCAAATGTGTAGGTTTTACATGAGTCTCGCTGTGAAAGCCTTACCCATGGTGTGCCATCACACAGGTGCTGTTTTCCATCATTTTTTTCTTGGTTATATGTTCTTCCTTTCTTCTAGCGACAGCAAGCGCCCCTTTGGGGTACTCAAACTAATCCCGAAGGATTATCCAAACTACCAGAGATTGGAAGTAGGTCCCTTGGAAAAGCTTCCTCAAGTCCCACTCCCTCACTCGGCCAAAGTACCTTTGTAGTCACTTGGTATGAAGTGAGCTACCTTCCGGGTAGGAGTTGAGGTATCTAGGAAGACCTCGGATAGACATGAACAGTGTTTTCTAAGCTAATGCCTTCCTTCATCAACGCAACCTGAAGCAACGCAAAAGCACTGAAAACACTTGTTCGGGCAACCACAGCCAGCACGATGCTCCCATTAGGGGTCCAACACTATTGACCAGGAAGGAACAATGTTCCTTGGGCCCCTGGTCACCCGTGCTACCCGAAGAGAAGAACCCTCTGGTCTGGGTTTCGCGGACAAGCTACACCAGTTTTGCTTTATCATACCTCGCATGGAACTGGTAATCCATAATCTACGGCATAGATTTTCAATGTCCGAGGAGAGAATATCAACACAGCAAGCACACCATGCTCCAATCATAGTTTATACAACTATATTAACGGAAAAGATAAATCTTCTGATACCTCCCGACGGCTTCTCTATGTCCGCACCTGTTGCCAGGATGTGTCTTGTTTAACTATGACTCTCCCCTTTACTTGGCTTTCGAAAAACGAGTTCCAAGATCAGTTTGATGTCATATTATAGGTGAATCCCAAGACATAATCCACCTTTTCCTAGGGCGCCTGGCACAAGGCCTCACTACTTTGTTTTTGTACGCAAGCATATACATAAAACAAATTTTCCTAAATCTCGCATATATTGTATTAAAGAGTTATTTACTTTTAGTGAAAGGAGCCTATTGTTTAATGACCATGTGCAAGGTAAATTTGAAAAGTTTTTACCAGATTTGCCGATTATTCGACAACTCAAGGTGTAGTGTGTACAACGTGTTAACCGCCTGTCAAAGGGAGATGGCTGCATAGTTCTATCGGCGCTAGAAACCACAGTCAATTGTAACAGTGTCATGTAGTGACGCACATGAAAGTTGTAGATTGAGAGGTTAATGTCTGAAAGCAATATTGTGTTATCGGGTTGTTTATCTCGCAAACATAATATTTGAAACTTAGAGGCTAGATCAGGGTATTGGTAGTTTAATTAGTTTGTAGCAATAATAACATTTTTAACAAATTTACTAAAATTGTGTATCTGTTTTATATTTTATTATTAGTTTTTTTAAATTTTCTTTTTGATAATTTTGAAATGCACCAGTTCTCTTCTGTAACAAATTTTTGAGTCCAGTCCAAAAGGTGATTGAACTTTAACCGTCCACACTATTTTCAGTTTTCTTTCATTTTGCGAATAGAAAAATAATAACACTGAATATAACAATAATTAAATATATTTCCTTATAATGCAAAACTTTCTGGGCGGCCAATGACCCGCTGCTTTAAATGGCAAAATAAAAATTGCCTCTATGTAAATTTAAAATCGTATTTGTTGTGCCTCTATCGGCTGAGCAAATATTTTGTTTATGACACCTCCCATCGTCCTCCCTCCCTCTCAAGCCACAAGAAATCCTTTAGCTTATTACGATACAGTGTCTTTTCCACATAGATTTGCCTATTTGTTTATTTGTTCCTCCGTGAATTTTTCATTCATATGTAACAGCGATATTTGCGACATCCCGCGGCTTTTTGAACCGAAAGTCAAAATATTGTAGAGACTTTTCCACTCCCAGTCTGCTGTGGCGTTTGTTTGTTTTCTTATGAATCGGCAGAGAATAAAAACATATCATAAATCAAATATTTAGGGGAAGACGAAGAGGAAGAAGAAGAAGCTCTATGTGAACCGGGGGGGCTCGATCGCCAATCATTTGACCATATGTTGAAAATATAATGACACAGTAAAATGTATTCACCGCTTTTTTTCAGTAAAATGTTAAATGGAGGTTAATGGAAATCTCCTTTTGTGAATTAATGCTTGTCTACATTTCAATATTTCATAATTAATATTGATATATTTTTTTCTTTTCTTTGCAGGTAAGACAAATGACAATTGGTTTTGAATCATTATAGAGCTGTAAGGAATCGAAGAAGAACCAGCGGAATAGCGATCATGAAATCCGCCACTACAAACATTGTTTTTACTACGCAGTTGGCCATTTTAGCGTAGTTAAAAGCTGATTACGACAGATCGCTTCGAAATTTTAAATTTTTTTTTATAAAAAAATTTACCAAAATTCAAAGAATCTGTAAGAAAAAAAATCAAATCTGCAAAGTACCACCAATAAAACGCTTTGTTAAAAACGTAAGAAGAAAACGAACAATTATGTGAGAAAAATGTGTTGGCGATTTTTCAAATAAAAAGATTTTACTTCTAAAACTATCTTTAGAAGTGTTTAGCTTTCTCTTTCTCTCTCTCTTTATCTCTCTCTGATTACAAAAGATAACTCCTAAATTTTAAAATTTTGAAATTATAAAAAAATTGACTAAAATGCAAAGAATCTGTAAGAAAAAATTTAAATCTGCAAAGTATCACCAATGAAACGCTTTGTTATAAACATAAGAAGAAAACGAACGAATATGTGAGAAAATATGTTGGCGATTTTTCAAGTAAAAAGATTTTACTTCTAAAGATAGTCAGTGTTTAGCTCTCTCTCTCTCTTTCTTTCTTTCGCTCTCTCTCTCTGATTATGAAAGATCTCTCCGAAATTTTAAAATTTTTAAATTATAAAAAAATCGACCGACACTCAAAAAACCTGTAAGTCTGCAAAGTATCACCAATGAAACGCTTTGTTAGAAACATAGGGAGAAAACTAACGAATATGTGAGGAAAATGTGTTGGCGATTTTTCAAATAAAATATTATAAAGCGTGTCCCAACAAGAACGCAAGATTTAAATTTTAAATAAAAAAAAAAATTGAATTGTTTCTCTGGCTGTATGACATCTGGCGCCGCCTTGTTGAAACCACATCCCCTCCACATTCATTTCTTCAATTCTAGGCACGAAAAAGCTGGTTATCATTTCACGATACCGAACACCATTGACTGTTTGCGCTTGACATGCCTCATTTTCATAAAAAAAGGTCCAATGATTCCTCCAGCCCAAAATCCACACCACACGGTGACACGTTGAGGATGCATTTGCTTCTCGTGAATCACTCGAGGATTTTCCTCACCACAAATGCGACAATTCTGCCTATTGACGAAGCCATCAAGATGGAAATGGGCCTCGTCACTGAAGATGATTTTATCGGCAAAATCAGCATTTTCATGTTGTCTCTCCAATACCCAATTAATGAACTCCCTTCGCTGTCCATGGTCAGCTGGCTTTAGTTCTTGAGTCAATTGAACTTTGTATGCATGAAGATGCAAATCTTTCATCAAAATTCGCTGCATTGTGGATTTGGAGACACCAAATTGCTGAGCTCGGTGTCGAATTAAAGTGGATGGAGTTTGAGCGACATTATCACGTATAGCTGCGACATTTTCGGTCGATCGACCTGGTCGAAGGCGCGTTGTTGTCTTTACATCACAGACTCACACAGACTCAGTTTTGGCAAATTTATCCATTAATCTCTTTACAGTTGACTCTTTTGGAGCATTATTGTGAACCCAAAATTGATTGCAATTTGCGAACTGTAGCCGCGAAACTTTCACTATTTTGGTAAAACAATTTCACAATGAGAATGCGTTGTTCATTCGTGTAGCGCTTCATTTTTACTAACTTAGTACCTTCTACTAGCAAACCATAACAATTGTTCAAATGTCAAACAATGACACTTCGAATGGCGCCACATTTAAATCTTGCGTTCTTGTTTGGGACACCCTTTACTTCCAAAGATAGTCAGTGTTTAGCTCTCTCTCTCTCTCTCTATTGCGCGCGCTCTCTCTTTTTCTTTCTCTCTCTCTCTCTCTTTATTGAAAAAAAATACATTTTTGACAAAATGATGGAAAAAGATCGCTTGTTTTTTTACCATTCTAACGACTACAAAATGCTATTTGAATTTCAGTTCTCTAAAGTTTTTAATGGCTTTAATGGTTAATTTTATTAATGGAACTTTTTACAGAAATAAGAATATGAATAGCGACACAACAGAAAAAGAGTACAAGAAGAAAGTAAATAAATTCAAAATTATAAAAATCGTTGCTAATACAAGAAACGACAAAATAAAAAAGTGTAAAATCCGCAAAAATTTGCATTATTGAGACAAAAACAAAAGATATGACACAAAATATGCCAGCAATTTTTTATTTTGCAAAGGACACATTAAACAAGAGCAATAAGGTGGTTGATGAATGTTGATACTTTAAGAAACTGTAATAATTTATAAAAATATTATTTTTTTTATTAATTTTAAAAGTAATATATTTGCGTTTAGTCTTAAAAACAATTCAATTTAGATGTCCTTCAAGCTCGGTGATTCATCTGCGAAATCATTGCCAATTAATAGATTAATCATGCATTTAAATTAATCACATTTACGATTAAACGATTAATTGTAATTTTGATTATTCAAAACTCATGATTTTGTGATTAATTAAGCAATTGATTAATAAGTATTCGAATTATTGAACTTTTCATATTTTATGTGTTTTTTTGGTATCGTTATGCACCACTGCCTGGAAAGTTGCAGTAGGAATTGCCTCAAACATTTTTCAAATGCGTTGCTGTAAACTTTATAAAGTTGTTGGTTTGGTTTTGTAAACTTCTTGTTGAAACCACACAAATAGTTGAAAAGACGTCTTTTTCGACGTAATTGTGGAAAGAACAATTCTTTTAACATCCTTAAGTGATATATTTATAGTAATATTAATCAGCCATACTGTATATGTTTTCCATTGCAAATAAAGCAATTTAGTGGTTTAAAACTGACGAAAAATGGTCGCTTGTTTTTCACAATTCTAACGGCAACAAAATGCTGATCAAATTTAGCGGTTTCAAAACCGCCGCTCTAGCAACTCTGTCAGCTGTTAAATACCAGCCATCTGAAGTGTTATTTATTTAGTGAAAGATTTGTTATTTACGAATAATTATCGTTTAACAACCGAAGATCACGTAAAAATAGTTAAAACTTACTATAAAAATGGCGATTCAAACGTGGTCACTTTTCATACATTACGGAGTGATTATGATCGTCATAATCGATCTACTGTGCAAGGAATTGGTATGATTATAAAGAAATTTGAAAAGACTGGAAGTATTACAGATGTGGCTAGGCATCATCGCAATAAACGCACTCCGGAAAATATCGCTTCTGTTAGTAAAGTGTGGCGGATAATCCGAATTTGTCGATTCTACGGTGTTGTCAGAAATTGGGCTTATCTTACGGCTCATTGTGTCGCATTTTGCATTTGGATTTGCACCTCCATCCATATAGAGTCCAACCCACGCAACAATTAAACTTGGATAACCATTCACAACGTCGTAGATATTCAAATTTTGAACAAAGTTTTCTTCAGCGATAAAGCTCATTTCTCAATCGGTGGTTACGTCAGCAAGCAAAATTGTTGTATATGGGACTCGGGAAAGCCAGAAGTGATTGTGGAAAAGCTATTGTTTGGTGCGCATTATGGTAAGGAAGTGTCATTGGGTCATATTTTTTTGAAAATTACTTTGGAGAAACGGTTTCCGTCAATTCATGCTATGGCCGTAAGATAACGGACTTTTTTTGGTCTGCAATTGAAGATTATGAACTGGTCGATATGTTATTTCAACAAGACGGTGCCACTAGCCATAAGAAGTCTCCGTAAATCGTAACCAAGATCATGCGATTTGACGCCGTTAAAAATTTTTTGGGGTTACCTCAAACGCGAAAAATCCCTAAACGTTGAAGCATTTGAAAACCAATATTCATCAAGTTATCGCCGAGATACCGGCCGAAATGTGCGAAAAAGTGGTCGAAAAATACTGCTGCAACCAATCCAGAGGCAGTAGTAGTACGTAATAGTAATATCACGTAATAGTACGATTTGACCCCGTTACACTTTTTTTGTGGATAATCCCCAACTTAAAAGCGGATAATCCCCAAACTTTTTTGAAAATAAACAATCGTAAAATTATTGTCCAAATACCGCCCAAAATGTGCGAAAAGGTGGTTGGAAACTACCTCAAAAGGATTCACTGCTGCAACCAATCCAGAGGTGATCATTTAAATGGCATAGTATTTCATACATAATGGCAAAGTCCAAGCATTGCAATGAAATAAAAGTTTCATCGGAATCATAGCTTTATGTGTGTTTTATTTAACTTTACTGTCGAAGCCGAAAAATGGATAACCCGTTATATGTAGTACTCAATTGATCACTATAATTATGGAGTTAGCAAACGATTTTTGGACATAGGAATTTTTGCGATGAACCAAAATCTAGTCGTACCACATACTAAATTTACCTATCGTCCTGTATAGTGCAGATTGCTGATTTTTAATACAGGCGAATGAAATAGTCCTGATAGTTTCCAAACGAAAAATACAGTGTTAAATATGTTGACCTCTCACTGTCAGTAATATTGGCATCGTGTGAATCATGAGCTGTGTACATGCACGGAAAATGGACTAAAATGTAAGGTATAGTAAAAAGAAATCCATTATATTTCAAATAAAAATATCGGTAGGATAATGGAAATCATCAAGTTCGACCATCGTATAATAATAACACGGCTATCGACCCAGTAACCATCGATTGCCCTGTAAATCTATTGTTTTATAGATTGAATGTAAAGGATGATAGAAGACTATTTAAATGGCGAATTAGATTCGATAAAAATTATAAGACCGGTTGGCTTGGATATTATTTGGCAAGTGCCGTTTTTATTTTACAAAAATGGCAATTCAATTTACAACAATAAAATCTCCCAAGCGTCTTGACGTTACTAATTAAGAAAAAGGCTCAACTGACGTTACATTAGGAATTCAACATGCCAGTGAGGACAAAGTACAATACGAAAAAATTCATTTAAAAGATGCCATTGAGGAACGACTTGGGAATACAAAACCAATTAACAAAAAAAGGAAACAGCCCAAACATGCCCAGTAACTAAGCATTGCTCAAAAAATTATTTTGAACTACTTGAATAAGGCTGGATACAAAATTTGATGCTGAATCGCAATAAAATTGATCAATTTCTGAAGCGGATTATAACTGCTAATGAAAAACGGGTTGTTTAGATCAGTATGGCAGTCTGAATAGACAGACTCACTTAGACTGTATAGTCCATTATAGGTTGTTTGCAACAACGTCAAGGGAAAACGGTCTCGGTTGAATGGTGGTGAAATTGGCAGGAGATCATCTACTGCTGCTTCCGTATGGCCAAACTTTATATTCAGGTATGTTCTGTCCAACCCTCTGAATGAAGCAATCGCCCAGTGACGACCAGTTTTGGTTTTGGCTGATAGGAGAACAGAACAGTGTTCTATCAGGATAACGCCAGTCCACCCACCTGGAAAGTGAGTCGTTGCTAGAAGCTGCAGGAGTTTGATTGGAGGTTTTAATCTATCCACCTTATAGTCTTGATCTGGAAGCGAGTTATTATCACTTATTCCTGTCTATGGCGATTGATTTTGTTGATGAAAATTCGCCTCAAGAGAATCGTATAAAAATCTACTATTGCAATTGTTTGCCAATAGAAACTAGGCTTCCTCTGAGAGAAGCATACTGAAATTACTTTCAAAAAGTCAAAAAGTTGTTAAAGAAAGCGGTACATATTTGAACTAAACCAGATCATTTTAACTTGTAACTGAAGTCTTTAATACCATGCAAAAATAGTGAATTTTTTTTACTACAGTGTGGCGCAATAGAACGTGCATATTGCGTCATCTTTTTTTGCGGGGTAGAAAAGGCGCGGGCGGTTGGGGGGCGCCTACATCGTTGGGTTGGCGCGCTCATGGAGTTTTAGTCGCTATGAATCACTTCGACGGGAAGCGTCGCGCATTTTGCGTGCGCGCATTTTATGAGAACTCTCGTTCATATCTTGCTGCTAGGCGACTATATTGTGCTGAATATGGACTACGGCGAATAGGTGAAGCTTCGAGTGCTAATTTAATTAAAATATGGGTAAAGCGTTTTGAAGAGACCGGTTCAACATTCAAACTACAAGCAAATGGTCGCCCAAGAACATCTAGGACCGAAGACAATGTTGAGAGAGTTATGGAGTCAGTACGAGGAAATTCACAAATGTCGACTCGCAAGAGATCGTCTGTCTTACAATTATCGCGACGAAGTTTGCAACAGTAAGCTGCAATTAACACAAGAATTGAAAGAGTCTGACTTCATAGCAAGGCTTGCATTTGCTAATGAAATGCTTAATCGATATTCCAATTTTGACAATATCCTTTTCTCTGACGAGGCTCATTTCCTTATGAATGGGTTCGTAAACCGTCAAAGTTGTCGTTACTGGAACAGTGAAAATCCCAAAATCAAACACCAGAAACCATTGCATAGTCCTAAAGTGACAGCATGGGCAGCAATCTCTGGCAGAGGAATAATTGGCCCTTTTTTCTTCGAAAATGCGCGAGGCCAAAACGTCACTTTTAATACGGAACGCTACGTTGAGATGTTGGACGGATTCAAGAATAGTGAATTCCAGAACTTGGTTCCAATAAGATGGAGCTACCTGTCACACATCAAATGACTCCATGGCGGTGGTGAAGCAGATGTTCCCTGGCAGATGATGATATCCCATGGCCCCCACGTAGTCCAGACTTGACGCCTCTTGACTTTTTTTTGTGGGGATACCTCAAACATAAAGTCTACAGTAATAATCCAAGAAACATCGTTCAGCTCAAGGAGAATATCCGTGGTGAAATGGCAGCCATTACACCAGTATTACTGAAGAAAGTTTTCAATAATTTTCGTTTGCGATTGGAGGAGTGCCGTCGAAGAGAGGGTCACCATTTAGATGATGTTATTTTTAAAAAATAAACTCCATTTATTACTCTACAGTGCCTTAGATTTATTTTAACCATACCTTTTGTATTTATTTTTTAATCTATTTTTTAAATATGCACGTTCTATTGCTCCACCCTGTACATCTTATACTGTAGCACCAAAATTCTTTGACAATGAACTCAATGGGTGACACAGAAAAGAGTGGCTATAATTCCATTGGAAAGACCAAGTTTTCGGAAAAATATATAGAGGTTGGAGAGCCGAATGACGAAATATTTTCGATTTGTTTTGGTTCTATTTTCAGTCTAAGGAATTACTCTTACATTTCTGTTAATTTCAAAATTCAGCTGTCTGATTCTGGCATCTGGAACGTCCTATAGAACATTTTTGAAGAGAACAGTTGTAACCAGTTAAATTTTACATTTGTATTTTTATTTCCATTGTTTCATTAATGAATAAGAAAAAAGTTAAAATATACCAAGCAAATTATGAGCTTAGTTATACATATTTTCTCTTGAAAATTTTCAAAGTTTGCTGGTAAATTAATGAGTTTGCACTTTTTTCTCTTGGTGTCCTGTTATCCCGGACAATTGTTGTTTTTAGGGCAGATAAACGGGGATGCCAGCAATCAGCAGCATCATTATTTAAATGCAATTCCATCTGTCTCCACAAGCACACAGGCCGGACGAAGAAATATAACATCTAGATTGTCATCAACTCAAACATGACCATCATCACCATTGCCAGTGACAGCATAATAACATCAGAAATGATTTCGTTTGGGGATCTTTATGAAGAAAGATTTCAATTTCTTGTAATTTATGATATTGCTGGAATTGTTTTCTCTACAAGAGTTCGCACTGACTCCGTGTCTGCGTTATGTGATACTTTTATTATATTTGTTTGTAGTCTCTGCATTATTAACAATTCTCGGGCAACGAAAACATTCTCCTTTTAATGAAGAAGGCAGATGAGTTGAAATATGAACTGATTGTTGTAAATACATGAGTTAGTATTTTTCATTTTCTGTTTTTTAATTTGGACACCATACTAATGAGATCTTAATTTATTGTGAAGGGTTTTCAGAAAACATGTATTGCATTGGACAGGATATGTAATGGAATGTGGTTTCGGCGAACTTCTTCTGCATTTACATTTTATTAAAAAAAAGTACCGGAAATTTGTCAATAAAATATAAAATATTATACTAATATCAAAATATTATAATAATTATTCATATGAATTTGCTGTGTCGCCTTCAAAGTATACCTTTTACAGAATATATAACTTGAGAGGGCGGTCCCAAAACTAGTCAACCTGGTGCCAGTAGTTTGAAAAAAAATTATTTTGGTGAAGAGTGACAACTTCATAAAACATATGTTTTAAGATTCAATGCTCTACGTTGTTTAGTATTCTTATTTGAGCCATTAAAAATAAGCAATCGCAGTGAATTTGTAAACATGGAAAAAATTGGTTATCGTTATGTAATTCTAAGTTTTCATTTGAAAGGTCTCAGTCCAAACAATATTAAAGGCGAGCTAGATTCTACTCCGGAGGCGTCTGCTCTTTCGTTTACGACTGTAAAATGTTGCGTAGCAGAGTTTAAACGAGGCCGTACGAGTTGCCAAGACGAACACCCTAGTGGGCGACCAATTGAGGTGTCCACGCTACACACGATTAGGAAAATCCACAAAATGGTAATAGATGGTCGTCGGCTGAAGGTTCATGAACTAGCTAAAATGATAGGCATTTCAAAAAGTGCTATACATCGTACATTGATCGAAGATTTGAAGGGGAGAAAGCTGTCCGCAAGATGAATGCCGCGCTTGCTTTTAATGGATCACAAACAGTATCGTGAAGGTATTTCAGTAGAGTGTTTGGCGATGTTTCACCGCAATAAAGCCCAATTTTTGCATGGATTTATATCCATGGATAAGACATGGGTCCACCACTTCACACCTGAGATAAAAGAACAGGAACAGTCAAATCAGTAGACTGGAATGGAAGAATCGAGTCCAAAGAAGGCGAAAACGGTTTCATCTGCAGACAAGTTCATGGCGTCTGTTTTGTGGGATGTGCATGGGATTATTTTTATTGATTATTGCCAAAAAGAAAAAACCATCAAAGGCGAAAATATGGAAAATTGGCCGCTTTTGACGAAAAAGAAAGTGTTGTTTCATCAAAACAATGCTCCAGTTCAAACATATATTATTGCGGCGCCCAAAATTAATGAATTGAAGTTCGAATTGCTTGACCATCCTGCACCTTATTCTCCAGTCTTAATTCCCTCGGACTGTTTTCTATTTCCAAACTTGGAAAAAAGGCTCGATGATAAAAAATTTGCCAACAATGAAGAGGTAGAGTCAGCGGTGGTTATAAATCGACGCAAAAATTTGCCTTTATTGCGATAAAGCATTGCCAAACACATCCAAACACAACGTTGTTTTTGCTCTATTGAAAGCAATCGCGGCACCCATTTTACGCACAGCTTTCTCAACTTCAAATCTTTGATCAATGTACGATGTATATCACCTTTTTGAAATACCTATTATTTCAGCTAGCTCCTGCAGCTTCAGCCGACGGTCATCCAATACCATTTTGTGGATTTTCTTAATCGTGTCTGGCGTGGACACCTCATTTGGTCGACCACTACGGCGTTCGTCTTGGCAGCTCGTACGGCCTTGTTTAAACTCTGCTGCCCAATATTTTACAATCGTAAAGGAAGGAGCAGGCAGATTCCCCCAGAGTAGAATCTAGCTCGGCTTTAATATTGGTTGGACTGAGATCTTTCAAATGGAAATGTTGAATTACATAGCGGTGATCAATTCCTTCCATATTTGCAAATTCACTGAAATCGTTTACTTTTGATGGCTCAAATAAAAATACTAAGCAACTTTGCGCCTTAAATCTTAAAACATATGTTTTATAATGCTGCCACTTTGCAGTAAAATAATGTTTTTCAAACATCTGGCACCATCTATCTATACGACAGGTCGGCTAACTTTTAAAAAAGTATTATTTTTCCAAACATTTTCAATATTTATATTATTTATGCATTAATTGAAAACGATGTAAAATGAGATTTTATAGAGACGCGTGGGAACGATTCCAAATTATATACATTTGTAAGGAGCCACCCTTATTGCGGGCGTGGTTATTTGGTGATACCAAATAATATATTTTCCACCGAGAAAATTAGATAGGTCGATATTTTATGTGTGAGAAAAACATATTTTTGATCGTGGTGGCGTTGAACAATATTCAGAATTTTGCCCATTTTGAGACGCTGTAACACACAACTGGCAACACCAAATATAAGACATGTTTACAAACGATTCATGGAAAGTATTGCCAATCGCTAGCTACTACTTTTTCCCATCTTTATGGCAAAGCTCGAATTCCGTCGCGTTAAAACTGTTCATCTTTTGAGGCTATCCTTGATGTCGTCATATGAGTTGAACTGTTGGTCAGTCCGGCCGCATGCCATCAAACGAATCAAGTGATAATCGGGCGGCGCAATATCTGGAGAATATCTGGGTCAACTGGCAACACCAAATGTAAGACTATCGAAAAATTCTTATTCAAGCGTTGTATCACCTTTCAGGAAAATAGGATTAGTCGATAATATTATGTATGTATAAGAAAACCATATTTGAAGACGCCTACTTGTCTAACGATGTGTCAGTATACCGTCTATGCTACTGTGGAACGTAATCCATTATAGTGGTGATATATATCGCCTAATCAAGTCTGCACCAGTCCACTGGTTTGGAGACACCATTGTCGAACTGGCCAAAATGCTATGCAATTAAATTGAAACTCATGTGTGTAAAAATATACTCGTATTTCGGCACTTTGAAGAATATGAGTTCCAAACAATAAGCAGTCACTTTTGTAGGCAACAGAATTACGGTCAACCGAGTTTTACGCTCCTGCCCATATGTTGTCTGTCACATTTTAATCTTCCAAGTCTGCAACAATGCACGATGACGGCTGATATTTGTATTATTTATAAATATGCATCAGATCAAATTACAGCAAAGGGGACCAATGTGTGATACAACTGATGAACAGCCATCATCATACGTTAAGATTTTCATATCTTCAAAATGTCAAACAAACAAAACGATTCATATTCTAGGGGTATGAATAGTTTAGTTTTTTTTTTTTTTCATAAATCTCCCCTCAGCAGTAATAATGATACAATCGACGACTGGCGACCGTATTCTTGCACCCATCTGGACACCAGCATCTGTCCATCTCCAGTGGCATTTGGTGTATGACCGGTCGTCTTGAGCGTTTTTCCAATTTAACTGTTTAAATTCATTTCACTTAATGGGAAAAGTCTATTAAGTCATCCTATGGCAGAACATTAACGACGACACTTGGCGAGGTTTAGTGTCTTCGCGACAACTTTTCATTAAATTCTTTCTCCTTCAGTGGAATAGTATGAAATTGTCGCCATTATTCAATTAAAATCAAATTGATGAATACTGCTGGCAAGAGAGTAGAAAAAGTTCACACTTTTTTCGAAATCAACTCAACATCCATTGTCCACCACTCACCACACACGCTTCCCATAATCGTTTGTAATCTTCATAGCATTGAGTCCATTATCTGATTTAAGTCGAATAGATTGTAATAAAATCGTCTCCATTTAATGCCCGGAAAAGTAGCAATTGGAGGGAGAGAAATCTTTAATTCAGTTCATTAGTTTTAAGTGCTAACCAACGAACGAATGATATTATTTTCTTTTAACATCTTAATAAGATGAGAGTTTTTTTTTTATTGAAGCTATTAGGAGGAGCTTTAAGTATTTCGTTAATAGAATCCAATGGCGATGAAGCAATTTTCAAATAAAGACGTTCCCAGGGAATATAAATAGTTAAGACTAAGTTTTGTGTCTAGGAATTGTTTAAGAAATTTTCAGATACGAGTATAGTCTCAAAAATTGCTTAAAGATATTCTGATGTTTGGATGTACAAAAACAAATGTCAAATCTAAAGCAAAGAATCGTTCAAATATACAGGGTGTCCGTCGGGAAGGCATACTACTTTGTTTGTTTATAATTTTTGATTAAATGAAAGAGAATGGATCGGAATGGATCAAGAATGGATGATAAATGTTTTGTACATTATCAGATAAATTTCCGCCTCTGTTAGCCTTGCAAATGCGAACCCTTTTTGAGCACATTTTTCATTATATTCTCACACATTTTACGCGGTATTTAATTAAATTCATCACGAATTTTTTGTTTAAGTTGCTCAAGCGTTTCTGGTTTGTTTGCATAAACTTTGCTTTTCAGATATCCCCTCAAAAAGAAGTCCGGAGCAGTCAAATCAAGCGACCGTGGAGGCCAATCACATCACCATTTCTTGAAATAACTTGTTGCGGAAAAAAGTCTCGCAGTAATTCCATTGTAATCCTGGCTGTATGCGATGTGGCACCGTCTTGTTAATACCATATTTTAATCAAGCCCAAAGCATGCAGTTGTGGTGTTAAAAAGTTTTCAATCATATTACGATATCGCTCCCCATTGACGGGTACCGTTACGCCATTTTCAGTTTCAAAGAAGCGAGGTCCAATGATTCCTCCTGACCAGATTGCACACCAAACAGTCACAATGGATGCAAAGGTGGTTGATGAATAATTTGAGGGTTTACCATTGCCCAGAACCGACTACTCTGTTTGTTCACACATCCATTCAAATGAAAATGTGCCTCGTCACTCATTATGATTTTTTCATGAAAATCGGGGTTGTCATGGGCGAGCTGCTGTAACATCCTATTTTCACATGTACGGCGGAGTAAATGGTCTTGTGGAAGAAACTCTTGTGTCAACTGAATCTTAACTGGAAACAAATGCAAATCCTTGTGCAAAATTGTGGCCAAAGTTGTTCTTTGAAGACTAAGCTCCTGAGCACGGCATTGAATTGAGGTTGATGGATTGTTTTGTACACTTTCTTGAGCAGCAGTAATGTTTTCAGCCGATCCGGAAGTACGTTGTGATCCATGCTTGTTCCTATCAGCTACAGACCCTCTTTCTTTGAAATCATTCGTTACATATACGATAAACAGTCTTGTTGTCCTGTTGGCACGTTGTTTCTCCCAAAAATTTCGCGTAACTTTCTCATCGTCACAGTAATCGATGGTTGATTTTGATAAAATGTTTTAACGATTAAAACACGTTGGTTTATCGAATATTTTTCCATAATAAATTTGCCACGTCTCTACTTCACGACTGTCATATGTGAACTGTCAAGACTAATGTTTACCAAAATGGCGGCAAAACAAAGTAATATACCTTCCCGACGGACACCCTGTAGATATTTTTTTGGATATGAAGTATCCAAATATTCATATTGAAGTATTAGGTGCGCTACTAAGTTCTCGCTGTTTTTTTTTTATAAAAATGCAACTTTATTATGAAAACATGTTCACAAATGATTTGTTGAAAGTATTGTTCATCTGTAGCTACTCCTTTTTCGCCATCTTTTTGGCAAAGCTCGAATTCCATTACGATAAAACTATTCATCTTTTGAGGCTATCCACGAATCTAGCCATTCGTTGATGTCGTCTTATGAGTCGAACTGCTGGTCAGCCAGGCCTTGTGCCATCGAACCGAACAATTGATAATCGGACGGCGCAATATCTTAAGAATAAGGCGGATGGGGAAAGACTTCCCATTTCATCGTTTCCAGGTAGGTTTTAACGGGCTTGGCCACGTGAAACCGAGCATTGTCTTGCGGAAGAATCACTTTTTCGTGCCTCTCCGCATATTATGGGCGTTTATCGCGCAGAGCTCGTCTCAATCGCATTAATTGGTATCGACACCGATCCCCAGTGATGGTTTCGATTGGTTCCAATAGCTCGTAATAAATAACACCGACTTGGTCCCACCAAATACAGAGCATAACCTTTGCAGTGTGAATATTCGGACGAGGCGAGGGCGTAGAAGCATGGGGGCTGTCCCCCATGACTTTCCTTGTGAGTGATCAGCCGGCTTTGATTGTTGCGTGACTTAACCTCAAAATGAATGGAGATGCAAATCCAAATGCAAAATATACCACAATAATTAGGCATATAATAATTTAGGCCCAATTACTGAGAAGGCCATGGAATCGACAAATTCGGATTATCCGCCACACTTTCATTAACAGAAACGATATTTTCGGCAGTGGGTACATTGCAGGCCTGACCACATCTATAACGCTTCCAATCTCTTCGAATTTCTTTACGATCTCGCTAACTCCTTTGCACAGTACGTCGATTATGACGGCCAAAATCATCTCGTAATGGACAAAAAGTGCTCACGTTTGAATCAGCACTTTTGTAGTAAGTTTTAACTATAATATTTTTACGCGTTCTTCGGTTGTTAAACGATCCATAGTCGTAAATAGCAAACCTTTCACTAAATAAATAACACTTCAGATGGCAGGTACTTAACAGCTGACGCCCTTGCCAGACCCCACTAAATGGATAACTTTTTAGGTAGATAAGAGTGTCAGTTCTAGCCGTCTTCTAAGTAAGTAAGCATCGCTTTCCTAATCATTGCATTTTCTCAATGGGAATGAAATTAACCTTGTTTAATGGCGGTACTTAACAATATTTATATAATGGAACACAATACATCGGTTCTCGAATTATTTCTGTTGAACTTTTCGAAAAATGGTAACTCGAAATAGTTTTTTTTTTTCTAATTAGTTACCTCATATAAAGAGAATGGTAGCATCATTTGTAAAATGCAGTTGCGAGATGCAATGCTAGTGTGTAAATCTGTCAGATTTGGTCTGAAGATTTACTTTGGAACTTAGATTCCGGGAGAGAGATTGGAGGTTTTGTGGAAGAACTGAGGTTCTTAGCAGGATGTGTATACTTACGAGGGGATTTCGTAATGGAGATGAGGAAAAGATAACTGTTAACTTACATTATTGCAGGTTTTATTCGTATGTTGAGGGCGGCTGGCGAAGTAGACTGGTTGGCGGCTGGCGGTTGAAAGAAAGCAAGTATCCCGCTGATTTCAACCAAGACACCTCCATGCCCCACTGGGTTGCCATATGGGCGTTACAAAATAGGGGTTTTTATAATTACATGGTTGTTTGAAGGGGCCCTTATACAGGCAAATAAATAGTTAATTTTTACAGTTTACAATATTTACAATTCAGTGCAATTTACTTAAAAGCAATTTAATTCAAAAATTCAATTTAATTCATAATTTTAGAATTCGTGATTTTACTTTCCTTTATGAAATTCATTTTTCAATTCAATTTCAAATTCATACTTTAATTTACTTTAATTTTCTTTTTTCAATTCTTGGGAAGGAAGGATTAGTTGCGTTCAACATCATTAACATTGTTTCAAAAAGATATGAAATACACTTACGAATTGAAATAAATTTGTGCGAATAAAATTGAATACATCTGTGGGTAATTAACAATAAGGCGTGAATAAAAACTAATCGCGAGATAAGGTTTGATTAAATTTATTTTTATCCCAATTAAGCGCAAGCGCGGTTGTCGCCCATTGTAAATGATTTTAAGCGAGACGCTAACAGACAACACGGCAATTAGTCGGCTGCATCGTGAAAAAGTTCACATGCAGTTAATTATCTTGGTTTCATCTTGCCACTCAACCTACTGAACCACATGTTGCAGCAAAAAAAAAAGAAAAAACAAATTACAAAACATTTTTACAGCCAAACCACAAAATAAATTAAACGAATTTGTACCATAAACACCTGAATTTAGTTTCTTCACACTATGAGGGGGCGAATGTGTAACCGCAAGATCCTAATCGGAAATCTGCTGCCTACAAGCAAAAAGGTTTATGAACCCTGTACCACAAGTAGTAACGCTCCTACGTGTGTGTGTGTATGTGTATGTGTGTTTGGAATTGGGTTCTTCAATGCTCGTAAAATGCGAAGATTCAAGGCAAACAATTAGTGAACTAACCAAAAGACAAAAATAGTGGAAAAGCCTTCTGGCCAAATTCGCAAAGAAATATGAATGCTTTATTAAAGTTTAACTCAAAAGAAAAAGTAACAACACGAAATTATTAATAAAAAAACAGAAATAAGTAAACTCTTGGGACGATATTTGTAGTGAGCAAAATGTTCAGGCTGAGATAAGTAGGGGCCGTATATTTTTAATACCTAATCAAAATGAAGAATTTGTAGGAATAGTAGTGATGGGTTTTAATATCACTACATATTATAATCTTAAGCTGCTTGATCAAATTTGAAGTACACTGTTTCACATAAAATGACTATTTCTATAAATGGTTTACTACGAGGTGTGTTCAAAAAATAGGTTGAATTTTTATTTTTCTCACGAAATATTTATTTATTCATCAGTTTCTCTCCTTCAAAGTAGTCCCCTTAGATATAATACAATTGTGCCAGTGCTTATTTACAATCCTCGAAGCAGTTCTGATATGCACTTTTTGGTATGCCCTTGAGCTCTCTCAGCGATTCGGTTTTTATCTCCTCAATCATTGCAAAACGCTGTCCCTTCATGGGTCTCTTCGATCTTGGGAACAGGAAAAAGTCGCAGGGAGCCAAATCTGGTGAATACTGTGGTTAAGGCATAATAATAATCAAAAAATCTCTCACAAGCGAATATGAGTGATAATGCATGTGCATTATCATAATGCAAAAGCCATGAATTTTTTACACAATTCCGGCCGTTTTTTTTTTTCTATTGCTGCAAGCACACGGCGCATAACTTCAAGGTAATACTCCTTAATTACCGTATGACCTCGTTGTAAGAACACCTGAGGCACTACGCCATGGTAATCGAAGAAAACAGTAAGCAAAACCTTCACATTTGATCGAACTTGACGTGCTTTTTTTTTGTCTTCGCTCTCCTGGACTCTTCCATTGGGACGATTGGGCTTTGGTTTCGATGTCATAACCATACGAGTATACCCATGATTCATTACCAGTTATGACTCTTTTAAGCCAATCTGGACCATCGTTGACGTCATTCAACAATTCCTGAGCGATGCTCATGCGACGTTGTTTTTGGTCAAAATTCAGCAATTTTGGAACGAACTTCGCTGCCACACGCTTCATACCCAAAATTTCCGAAAAGATTGCATGGCATGAACCAACCGATAAGCCGACATCCTCAGCAACTTCTCTAATTGTGATTTGACGATTCTCCTTAACAATTTTTTTCACTTTCTCAACATTTTCATCGGTTGTTGATGCGCTGGGGCGTCCTAAGCGAGCGTTTGTACCACTTGTAAACATTTGTTTGACTCAGGGTACTCTCACTGCATGCCATTGTCAACATTTTAAGTGTTTTTGAGCACATATTTTCATTTTTTACACAAAATTTGATGCAACTTCTTTGATCCATTTTTTTCGATAGCAGAAAATCGCCAAACACGCAAAACACTTGTCTTATTTATGCCTCTCACGAGCAAACTAAACATGCTAAATGGATAAAACCGTCATTATATCTTTGAGACGACTGTACCAACATAAGGAAATAATAATCGAAAGTCGAATATACGTAGCCCGCGAAATTTGAAAATGCACACTTTTTGAACACACAACTCTTATTCAAAAGCGATTGAGATGTGGTGGCAGATTTCGCTCGCTCTGGTTGAACATCAATATCTTCAACCGAATTTAGCATCGATAAAGTGAAAAAATAGTGACTGCAAATCTTCTTCTTCTTCTTCTGAGAGAGAGAAAGAGATAAATTTCTCTTCCTCATCAACCGCTACCCACCAATTTGCGCTCGATTAGTTCCAAAAGATATGAAACGTTTTCAAAAACTTAACCGCGCAAAGGCCTCTCAAGATAAGCTAGAATTAGTCTAAATATATATCAGCAATGCATCGGTTTATGTTAAAGTTGATCAAAAATCAATGTAATGTTGACTGTTTTCTTTGATTAGGGCAGTGTTGTGCACTTGGAATTCTTGCCAGAATGTCAGGCGGTAAGTGAAGAATTTTCCCTGGTTGTAGCGCGGCGTTTGAGAGAATAAATTCATCGAAAATGATCAGATTTATGGGAAGAAAACTCGTGAGCTGTGCATCGCTACAACATACTATGTCACATGGCTGTCACAATCGAAAGTCGATTGTATGTAGCCCGCGAAATTTGAAAATTCACCTTATTTTCTGAACACGCCCCGTATATTTTAAAGAGCAGATCTAAAGCTTTTAGAATGTCTATGATCGCATAACTTTCGTATATTTGTATATGCCCAATTTTTTATTCAATACTCTTTTATATGATCGAAGACGTAGCTTTACTAGGCTATTTAAAAAGTTCACCTGCGTTTTTTCTCAATACAATACAATGGCCTATGTTCCGGCCATCACGTCATATTCGAGTAAAAGGGCTATCTAGCTATTGATTTATTGAATATCGGGATTGTACAAGGGGCGAGCCACAATTTCATGGGCTATTTCGATCAATTTACAATCTTCTATTTCTTAAACGTTAGTGCGCTATCTGGATGAAAAAGGATTGCTTCTTATATAATTGAGGCTGTTTACTCCTCCAGATAGCGGCAGCAAATTGTCAATAATTCACTATAATATTGAGAAAATAATTCACAATAATATTGAGAGAATAACTCACAATAATATTGCTTTACCTTGCTTGAAATTGTATATGTGAATTACGAGGACGGTGCCAATAACCGATCTAATAAAGAAGACAAAAAAAAGGTGGGATAAAGTTCCTCTATTTTTCAACATAATCTTCTTTTAGCTCGATACGCTTTTTCCAGCGATATTCAATAGTTTCTTTACCCAGACAGTTCTTACTGTCAAACTCCTTTAAATAGTCATCAACCGTAGACTCCACCTCTTCACTGTTGGCAAATCTTTTACTACAGAGCCATTTTTTCAAGTTTGAAAATAGAGAATAGTCCGAGGGAACTAAATCTGGTGAATAAGATGCGTGATGAAGCAATTAGGACTTTTATTTATTAATTTTGATAATCGCAGTAGCGGATGTGTGAACTGGAACATTATCTTGATGAATCAACACTTTCTTTTTCGCCAAATGCGGCCTTTTTCCATAATTTCCTCATCTAAACGCTGCATTAGATTAGCATAAAATTTTCCGTTGATGGTTCTTAATTTCTGAAGATAATCAATAAATGTAATATAATCCGACGCACATCCCAAAAACAGTCGCCATGACTTTGCCTGCAGATAGAACCGTCTTCGCCTTCTTTAAACACGATTCTCCTATTCCGGTCCACTGCTTCAACTGTTCTTTTATCTCAGGTGTGAAGTAAGGGACCAGGACTCATCCATGGTTATAAATCGATGCAAAAATTCGGTTTTATTGTTGTGAAACATCGCCAAACACTCTACTGAAGCATCTTCACGGCACTGTTTTTGCGCAATAGAGCAAGCGCGGCACTCATTTTGCGCACAGCTTTCTCATCTTCGAATCTTCGCAAAATGTAGCACTTTTTGAAATACCTATAATTTCAACTAGCTCACGCACCTTCTGCTGACAATCATTCAATACCATTCTGTGGATTTTCTTAACAATGTCTGACGTGGTCATCTCAATCGGTCCACCACTACGGTGTTTGTCTTGACAGCTCGTACGGCCTCGTTTAAACTCTGCTAGCCAATATTTTACAGTCGCAAATGGGGAAGCAGATTCTCCCAGAGTAGAATCTAGCTCGGTTTTTACAAAGGGTTTCCTAACAAGATCGCAAGGTTTAAATGACTGATGCAGCAATTGAATTGTTTATCTGGCTGTATGACATGTGGCGCCGTCTTGTTGAAACCACATGCCTTCCACATTCATTTCTTCAATTCTAGGACCGAAAAAACTGGTTATCATTTCATGATACCGAACACCATTGACTGTTTGCGCTTGACATGCCTCACTTTTATAAAAAAATGGTGATTCCTCCAGCCCAAAATCCACACCACACAGTGACACGTTGAGGATGCATTTGCTTCTCGGGAATCACTCGAGGATTTTCCTCATTCCAAATGCGACAATTCAGCATTTTCGTGTTGTCTCTTCAATATCCAATTAACGAACTCCTTTCGCTGTCCATGGTCAGCTGGCTTCAGTTCCTGAGTCAATTGAACTTTGTATGCATGAAGATACAAATCTTTCGTCAAAATTGGAGTGGATTTGGAAACACCAATTTGCTGAGCTCGGTGTCGAATTGAGGTGGATGGAGTTTGAGCTACATCATCACGTACAGCTGCGACATTTTCGGTCGACCGACCTGGTCGAAGGCGCGTTGTTGTCTTTACATCGCTAACAGACCCAGTTTTGGCAAATTTATCCATTAATCTCTTCACAGTTGACTCTTTTGACTCGATTTCACAATGAGAATGGACTTATTACCTCAGGGTAATAACCCCGTGCAAGCAATCTATTTCCTCTAAAGCTGATTGTTATGGGAGGAAAGGCAGCATCGTATTTTTATAAAATGCCCAATTTTGAGCCTAATTTAGTGTCAAAGGCGAAGAAAATATCTGGTTAGCGTTGTCCTTAATATTTACCTATAACAATTTCGGGTAGTAAGTGCTTATTATAAGCTACCTATAAGGGGCCCCGTTTTCGTAACCCTCATGATTTATCTGCCGGCTTTGATTTACATCTTAAACGTGGGAGTTTGCCGCTCAGAAAAGTGCAGCAAAAAGAAGTCAAAACAATTACGATGATGATGTTGCACAACGTAAACGTAGCTCAACAAAACTTGTGGTAAATGTTGCATTCAAAGCGGTTTAAGTGGGCAGAAAAGCGTAAATATGCCAACAAAAGTGTGTACAGACATCAACCAACTGTCTTACGATGAAGATTGCATCCAGAAACTGTGGGTGTCAGTCATCAACATCAGGTGGGCATACAACTGTTTCCTTTAACCACAAGTAACAATTGAGGAAATCTACAGAAATATTAAAGGTAAAATGGATTTCCAAATGTAAAAGAGTAAAAAAGCAACATAAATCATTACGTGACATTAGAGAGGATTTCCGGTGCTTCTTAATGACAACTAAATATATGTGAATGCTTTAAAAAGGCTTCAAATTAAAATTTCTTTCAATATTTTTGAAAAAATAATGTATTTTCCTCTGTAGTTATTTATCTTCATCAGTACGCTTTGATTGCTGATTATTTGCCATTAATAAGTGAAGTCGTGCCGAAGCGCGATATATAAAAGATAAAAATTTTTCACTCGATTTGTACATCGGTTAGCACCTCATTAACTTTTATTATACATCAAATTAACATTTTTGTATCAACGCTGGAAGAAACGCAACAGCAATTTGATTGTTATTTCAACCTCAGTAGTATCCATTAAAGTGTTAAAGGGTGTTTTTGGTGAGACAGAATGAGAAACATGAATGAATATAAGGAAGAACATAAATCTCTATATATTTCGAGTATAGAATGGACACATTTTCTGCACAGTGAGTGTGGATTCGTTCTATTTTAGAAATAATTTTGTTAATTATCATCTGTTTGATTTGATTTGGTTTCGGATTTGGATTTTTTGGTTTCCTCTAGTATGCAAAAAATGTAAAATTTTGGGAAAATACTAATTTTTAATTCATTTGTGATCTGTTATACATCGTTGGCTTATTTCAGTATGTTATGTCTATAAAACCGCCAGTCTTCATATGATCAAAAAAACCGAATAATTAGCATACCTGCAGCACTCCAGCACTCGAAATTGGTAAATAATATGACGCACAATTTTTTCTAATGTTAATGGTATGTAAGTGCAAAACTGACTTGTGATCACAGACTGCAAACTTATCTGGAATTGCGGTTTTCTTGAAATTTTAAGTTCCGAAACTTTTGTTTTTATAACCATATGAATAAAATGAAGCAGGGAAGAAAGCATATGATGATGTTTTCGCATTAGGTCTGTTTCACTAGCTTCTGGTTGATGTCAATTTTTCAATTTTTTAACCTCCTTCAAGCTTTAGACAGTCAAATATTGTGTAAAATCTTATGTGGTGATAGGATCTTGGCAATGTTAACCGCGCCCATATACATGTATAAGGTATAGTAAAAATAAATCAATTTTTTTCTAATAGATGGTTTTAGTAATATGTATCTCGATCGGGTTACGCTAGATGACGCTAGAAAAACAGTTTTGTGATTGCATGACTCAGTATTATTTGATTGCGCGTCAAGGAGAAAATACATCTTATTTTACAGTATCTTTTCCAAGAAAGGCGAAAACGCAAGTCAGACGGCCAGAAACGCAAATAGTGTTTATGGTCCTGATACTGTAAATATTCCCTGTAACAGCTAATCAAGCGCAATTTTGGTGTCACCGATTCCGTTTCTGTAATTTTGATATGAAAAATGCACCTCGGTTTTGATTGCCCAGAAGTTAAACACAGCACAAAAGCCTTTTGGAATCATACGAATGAGGCTGGGTACAGAAAGGAGTTTAGTGCATGGGCGTCACACGAGTTATTGCAAAATCAGATCCCTTGGACCGAATTTTCATCTGCGAATCGCTCCTGGATCGCAATAAATTCGATCCTTTTCTGAAGGGAATGATGACTGGTAATGAGACTTACATCCAGCCAAAATGATAGTGGTCGATTCGCAGTAAGCCGGCGCAAACTTTAGCAAAGACCGGATTGATAGCCAGGAAGGTTTTACTGTTGGTTTGGGGGAGCTGGCAGTTGATCATCTACTATGAATTGCTTCCAAATTTTGAATTCTAACCAGTATTGTTATGCAGTTGGAATTGAACCATGTAATGAAGAATATTTGGCCAATATTAGAGGAACTGTATTCCATCAGGACAACGCCAGACAACACGCATTTTGTCAAAAGCTTGGCGGGTGCTTCGTTTGCATTTAATTAAAGTGATTACCACGTATTCCTGTCTACTGCGAATGATTTTGCTGATGACAATTTTGCTTCAAGAGAACCTGGTGAGAATCGACTATCCCAGATATTTGCCAGTAGTATCGAAAGTTTCTATGAGAGAGAGGGTCATAACGGAATTACCTTTTAAAAATGGCAAAAGTTATCGAACAAAGTACTGTACATTTCATCTAAATCGGATTATTCTAACTATTCTAAATAAAGTATTGGGCTATAACTCGACGAATGCTTGTTTTCAAATGCTGCATCGGTTGGGGATTATCCGCGTAAACACGGTCTTTGACTTATTCCCCCAAAACACATCTAACGCGTCAAATTGCATAGTTTTGGTGGTCAATTGACATCCGAAAACGCGAAATTACGTTTTCTGGAAACTTCGCACGCAATAAAGCCGAAATCGGTCGTGTTGTGTGGCTCGTGGCATCGTCTTGTTGTAACCACATATCGTCCAGTTGATAATCTTTAATTACAGGCAAAGAAAGTTGGTTATCATACGACCATAGCGCTCTGAATTGACGGTAATAGTTCCTCCAGGATCATTTTAGAAAAAGTACTGCCGAATGACACCTTCAGTCCGTAATGTGGTTCAAATATTCACTTTTTCTGAATGCAATGGCTTTTCCACAAACAATTCTGGGTTCTTCGACCTTTATATGCGACAATTTTGCTTGTTAACGTAACCACCGAGTGAGAAATGAGCTTCATCGCTGAAGAAAATTTTGTTCGATTGAAAGCCTACGTTTGAATCACCACTTTTATAGTAAGTTTTAGCTATTTTTATGAGTTATTCGGTTGTAAAATATCCATATTCATAAAGCGCTAATAACGGTTTAAACGACGGGTATTTAATGGCCGGCCTTCCCAGACCGGTGGTTTTGAAACTGCTGAATGGATAAACTTAAACTATGCAATGAGACCATTTTATGACACTTTCTTTCCTATGTTAACCCATAAATATACAAATCCCAAAAATACAAATTATGAAAATCAAATTATGAAAATCAAATTGAGAAAATCAAATTAAGAAAATCTAATTATGAAAATCTAATTATGAAAATCAAATTATGAAAATCAAATTCCTATTTTTATCCCTATCCCTATCCCTATCCCTATCCCTATCCCTATCCCTATCC
>JAHXMU010000583.1:498356-519556 GCA_019455685.1 Philornis downsi
ATGGATTTATTTTTACTACACCTAACATTATTGGCGTCATTTTGACCTCCGTGGTTCAGTCGTTGTTTAAAAAATATCTACGAAATTCCAAAAGATGTCAGTCCACGAAACCAATTCAGAAACAAGCATTATTAGAGACAATTAAAAAGTGATTACTTTAGAAGTATCCCAACTGGTTATCTTTCCAATAAAATACCCAAAGACTTATTTTATGTGATGCGAAACTAATTACTTTTTCTTCTCATTGCAGGTAAGTCGTAAAGGACAATTTCGTTTTTGTAACCAATGATGTGTGAGGGCTTGACAACGCAGCTAAGTACGTACAGAATCCTGCACTGCAAAATCATAATAATGGTCTGAGTGAACTAAAATTTATTATTCTTTTATTAATGCAATGACCATCAATGTATTACTATAGTTATGTTTTTTGCATTTGCACCAAAAAAAAAAAAAAAAAGAGTAATCTTTTCATAATCAACCGGTACGAGATGATGTAACAACAGAGTACGCATTTCATGAGTACTGGATAGCCCAACTCACGAAATAAATAACTTACGCACAACGCCGTGTTAGGTGAGAAACGATTGCTTATACATATATATGTACATTGTCAACGAAAAAAATTCGGGTATTTACAAATTAGTTATCGTGCAAATATGACTATAAACAGCCGATTTTGTTTAAAAAGTAGGTTTTTCGTGTTTTCCCGTGTTTTCATAATTTTGAACAAAAATGAGCATGAGTAATGTATGAAGTTGCACATTACTTATTAAAGACACATATATAGAAGATGTCATGCGTAGTTACACACTAAAGTAGGTGGCTACTCAACCTATTTCCCATGGGTAGTGTATAATTTGTAGATGCCAGTTGCGCATTACCCATGAATGCTGAGTTGTGTTCGCGGGTAGTTACCTATCGTTGTAAGTAAGTTTTCAACTAGCAATAATCGCACCTCAGTAGAACTTTATTGCTTACGATATCGCCTCTGCGCAAAGTAGTGCTCGTATGCTGTTCCCCTTTTCCCGTGGGTAATGTGTAGACGATGGTCTTTCATTGCCCATGACGTTGTGCTTAATTTACCCATGGGTGGGCTAAGTTGTGAGATGTGCGTGAAGGTAAATTTGAATTTTACCAGCAAAGGCACAAACCACATTTTGATTACAGAGCTCTGTTAAAGAGGGAAGTTCTGTTAAGACGAAAACATGAGAATTTATTTAAAAACTACGATTTTATGGATTTGGAGAAATCTATGAAACCACTTTCAAAGAAAAAACAAAGAAAACTCTTCAGACTTTATATATTTAAGTAAATTAACTTACTAAAATACAAGAAAACACAAGAGACTTACTGGATATAGGATATTGTGCACGACTAAAGCATCGTAGATGAGCCAAAATCATTACAGGACATAACTAAAGCCATACATTTTCCAAATTATGTGTACAAATATTTCATAACATTTTCAGAACACCGACTTCCTTAAGTTCAATTGGTATACCCTCCTGTTGACATTTTCTCCCACTGTGCCCAAACGAAAAATTCTCCCTCAACCAAACTTATACCAGGACATTGGCATCTCGAAGGACTTTCAAAAATTTTGATCGATATTTTTCAGACGAATTTCAGAACGCCCAAATCTTTAGTCATATATGAAGTTGGCATATGACATTTTTGCCCACTGTGCCTAAACGAGGAATTCTCCCTCAACCAAACGTCTACCAGGACAATGGAATCTTAAAGGACGTTCAAAAATTTGCATTCTTATTTTTCACACGAATTTCAGAACGCCCAAATCTTTAGTCATATATGAAGTTGGCATGTAACATTTTTGCCCACTGTGACTAAACGAGGAATTCTCCCTCAACCAAACTTATACCAGAACATTGGCATCTTGAAGGACGTTCAAAAATTTGCATCCTTATTTTTCAGATTAATTTCAGAACGGTAAAATCTTCAGCCATATATGAAGTTGGCGTATAACATTTTGGCCCACTGTGCCTAAACGAGGAATTCTCCCTCAATCAAATTTATACCAGGACAATGGTATCTTGAGGGACGTTCAAAAATGTGCATCCTTATTTTTCAGATGAATTTCAGAAACGCAAAATCTTTAGTTAAATTCGAATTTATTTTCACTCACATAGTTGTGAGACCTACTGTTAGATAAAAAAATTCTTTACTAAGTGGAAAACATACGATAAAGATATGATTAAATGTTCGAAATCGAATATTGCGAAGGTAAATATATTCTGAAAATTTTCTAAGCATACAATTTTTACCACTATGGAAAACTGTTGCGTTTTTCTTTGACCTCTTCGAACTTGTAATTACAATTGTGGCGCTCGAATCGCGCTACGGTGTAACAGTAGCTGCCAATGGTGTGGGCCGTTATTTAAACATGTTGAAGGAGTTTATTTTTGCACAGAACTGTGCGGAAAACGTATCCGTTTTAACATTAATTGGGTCCAGCAAAATGGAGCAACTGCACACATAGCCGGTTATGGCGAAGCTCCAACGAAAATTCCCAAACAGATTAATATCCAGAAACAAACATTTTCTGTGGGGTTATGTTAAGCAATAAGTATACAAAACGAAACCAAGGAATTTGGCTGAATTGAAGCAGTCCATTAAAATAATAAACGAGGCGATCTCGACTTCAAACCTTCAGATAGTAATGAATAATTTTCTGATCAGGTGTCGCGTATACGTTAATGAGCATGGAAGTTATTTACTGTCTGTCATCTCCAAAACCAACTAGTTATATAAAATAAAATTGAATTTTCTATACAATAAAAAAAAAAATAAAAAAATACATTGTTTAAAAAAAATGCTATTTGAATTTCTTATTGTAGCACAATTGGTGCGCCACCCTGTATTAGTATTTCCTACGAATATGTTTGACGCTTTTGGAATAATAACACTGGTTTTTCAGTTTAACTGAGTTTATCAGATATGTTTACATTTTACTTTCGGTTGCCTCATTACCTTCACCCATCTCTCGGCAGCTGTATCATAAAGCAATCCTACCATTCTAAACTATTCTGTACTGTTCTATTCACCGCATTGCCACTTTTCTATTCAATTTGTCTAAGATTTTCCCCCACTGTTTCTCTCTCTCCCTATACTGCAATCCAACACGTAAACATTTCCATAATGATGCGATCATTTTTCATATGGTCGATCATTTGTCATCATCTAACGAATGGCTTAGAGGGGAGATTCAAATCAATTGCAGCAGCAGCTAACTTCGCTAACATATTCAATTCAGATTACTTCAGCATTCATTCATTCAGTTCATTTTTGGTTTGTCTTTTGGAAAATGAAAAATTATAGCGTATTTAGGTGGTTCAAGGAGGGAGGGGGCACCGGCACCAAAAAAAAAAAAAAAAATTAGACACAGAAAAATTATACAACAAATTTGTTTATTTTGATCAACATTTTGTGTTTTTTTTTTCTACAGATTAGTTTTGAAATTTTTGAGATTTGAGTGAGACCTATTAGACTGAGGTTGCAACAGGAGTGATCATTAATCTTTTTGGGCAATAGATTTGGTTGTATCACATGGAAGTCAGAGAAAGGAGATGCCAATTATTATGATTTCAATGTTTATTTTTTCGTTTTGTTTGTGAACATGTTGGAAACTTAAGTTATTCGTAGCAAGTTGAATGTTCGTTCCTCTTAATATGATTAGAATAAACTTTTTTTTTGGTATGGAAAATAAAGTTTTCACTGCAGAAATGAATTAGATATGACAACAGCTTATTTATGTTTATTAACACAGATATTATCGTCTGGTGCAAGTCCTCTTGAAAAGTCCACACTACTACAGGATACTGGGCAAGTTCCAAAGGATGGCTAGTCTGTGCATCACAGGTGCGCTCCGCCCCACAACCCCATCCGATGTACTAAATGTAATTTTGCATTTACTACCCCTGGACATAATCAGTATGCAGACTGCCTCAGCTACGGCAGTAAGACTAAGTGAGATGTCACAGTGGCCAAACAGTGCTTACTTATGGCCACAGTGTGATCCCCAACATGGTGCGTGGCATAACACCAAATACAGACTAACACACTAAATGTGCTACATTAGGAATGTATAGAAAGTTAAGTTTTATTTTGTATAACTAATTAGTTTTGAAGATAATAGACCGTAAATGACCTCCATTCTCATACACGCATATTCGACATTATTCACTGCGGCCTGAAAGGTTTACATAAGTCCAGATCGCCTCAATTATTGTCTGAATAGACTGCTTCAATTTAATCAAATTCCTTGGTTTCGTTTTGTACATCTCTTGCCTGGCATTCCATAGTGCAGTCAGGTCAGGTGACCTTGGAGGCCAGCGGAAAGTGGGGTTACTGGATATTAATTTGCTTGGAAATTTTCGTTGGAGCTCCCCCAAAACCGGTCTAGCTATGTGTGCAGTTTCTCCATTTTGCTGGAACCAAATGTGGTTGAAAGAGATACGTCTTTGGCGCAGTTCTAGATAAAAAAAACTGCTTCCATATTTTTAAATGACGATCCCCTTTTTAGACAAAAATCGGGGCTTAGTAATCGTTCAGATCGACTCAGCACGCTTCGATTGTGGTCTTTTCTGGTGGTTCTTTTTGCATATGACATATTTTCTTATTGCCAGCCACTATCAGCTTTAAAAGTGGTCTTAATTGTGTTCCATTTCGGCAGTGCTGCAGAGGCGCCGCTACGGTCCAGATGACTATTTTGCGATAAATTGCAATAGATCGGTCTTTTTCCTTGCACCAACCTTATGCAAATTGTTAGAGCAATTTTCTGGTTAATCATTATTTCCATGAT
Organism: Philornis downsi; assembly: GCA_019455685.1. NCBI lineage: Eukaryota > Metazoa > Arthropoda > Insecta > Diptera > Muscidae > Philornis > Philornis downsi. Next base: position 503,176 of record JAHXMU010000583.1, read on the forward strand.
TTCATCGTCATTGTCGTAGTATGTCATCTTTAACGTCCATATATTGGCGGAAAGGAATCGCTGAAACCACAGTTTCCGTTTTTGATACAGTAAAGAGTCTGTACTGTACTGAAGAATGTATTGAACTTTATTATATTACTTCCATTTTAGAACGCTGTAGTTGTAACTGACTTCACCAAATACAGGACTGTCAAGAACACTGTTTTTTTTAATAGTCTTCCACTATGACCCAATACCAGTGATGTGCAATAATTTTCCATGATTAAACATCATTGTGGAAATGTAGAACTCTTGGTATAGGATTGTATGTGGAATTCTGCTCTGACGGTTCAAAATTAAATGATAATGTAGGTTACGAGGTCTACTCCAAACACCTAGGGCTAAGTATAGCAAGAAGGCTACCTGTTTATCAGGCCGAAATTTTGGCCATTAAGGAAGTAACAGAATGGCTGAGATATAACGTTCTCACCACAGTGGGAATTAACATATTCTTTGACAGTCAAGCTGCAATTAAATCCCTGGATTCTGTCATCCTAAACTCAACATCAACCTTGAAATGCCAGACATCTCTTAAAGAGATGGCTCAGCACTTCAACAATCACTTTACGTGGGTGCCTGGCCATAGGAACATGCCAGGGAACTGCAGATCAAACGCACTGGCGAGACTAGGGACAACCTTTTAGACTCCAGCCAAGTTGAAGTCCGTAGGCATGCCTCTAGCCACTTGCAAGCTGCAACTGCAATATGGAGCACATTTAGCAGCAAATGGTAGATGGGCGTCTGTCCGAGGCTGTAATAAATTCAGACAGATTTGGCCTCGCCTAGATCTGAAGCGTTCACACACACCGCTGTCGCTATCCAGACCCGATGTCCCATTACTTGTATTCATCATGACGGGACAGTGATTATAGTACATGCAGTGAGACTAAAGGTTGCGACTAGTGACTTCTGCAGGAGCTGTAGGGATGAAGAAGAGAAGGAGTCCATAGAACATCTTACTTGCAATTGCCCCGCCCTGGCGAATAGGCGGAAATCAACACTGGGCTTCGTTTTCTTTAGCGACCTAGGAGATATAGATATTGTCCAACTTAAGAGCTTCTTGAGGCGCTCAGGATGGTTCAACGAGGGAAACACCATATCTCTAGTTTCCGTGGTATCACAATGAACTATACGGTCTCAGTGAGTCAATTCAGACTGCCACACTGACATAGCCCTAACTTAACACAGATATACTATGAGTTCACCAAGAACCCCGTTTATTGCGGCCGTATGGAGAAAAAACACCGATGTGGCGCATTTTCTTTTTCTTACTCCAGCGAAAGTGTTTAAACAGAGTACGCTTCAGTTCTAACAGAAACTATGATTTCGGGAAATGATGAATCTTGCTTCAAAAGCCCAGTCCCATAGGGACTGAATGTGGAAATGAAATAATATGTCACATTGCCAGTTTGAGTTTACTTTGGCCGAATCACAGCTTATGTGCAATCAAATTCTGATTAAAATATTATAACATAATTTTATACTTGTTCTTCACAAGCAAATAAACACAGAAAGGTCCTTTACAGGAACTTTCCTTTCCTTCGCACAGAACTTTCGTTCCTTAAGCAAATACCGATCGGTGTACTGGTGGCTAAAGTTCTAGGGAAGTTAAATGACTTACAATTACCAATGTCTGTTACTGAAAACCAAGTTTTATAAAATCACGAACGGTTACTTTCGCTGCGGTAAGAATTTTGCTTTTCCAGTTATAGAGTAGCAACATATTGCTCATTTGATGTCAGCTGTAGCAAAAATTGTATTTGCAACAAATTCCCTTGCATTCCAAGAATGAGATATGGGAGAGTTACATTCAGTAAGCTCAAACGCATTCTATTTTAAGACTTACTCAACAGGACCTACAGCTTTAACGCCGATTTCGAACGTCACAGTTTGAGAACCATTCAGCAGACTTGTCGATTACTCAACTCCCAATGTGTTTATCAGTGTCCGTGTTCAAATAATGATAGGTGACTATATGTGGGTTTGAACCCGCGATCAGGCGAACAATAATCGCGTGTGCTACGAACCATGATAATTAAGAAGTGGGACCTTTATTCATATTTAAAGTTCTTGCTGACCAATATATATATTTCTAGATATGTAAATGGTTATACATTTAGTGGTTTTAAAACCTACGGTATGGCAAGGTTGTCAGTTGTTAAATACTTCTTACCTAAAGTGTTCTTTATTTAGTGAAAGTTTTGCCATTTATCTGGATCGTTTAACAACCAAAGACCGCGTAAAAAAGGTTAAATCTTACTACGAAAACGGAAAACGTGGGCACTTTTCGTTAATTACTGGCTGATTATGGACGTCATTCTCGAGATAATAAAGGAATTTGAAGGGGCTGAAAGCGTTACAGATGAGGTCAGGCTTGTGCGTCATCGCACCGCCAAAAATACTACTTTTGTTAGTAAAAGTGTGGCGGGTAATCCCAATTGCAAGTCAGAGCGGTATGGCCGTATGATAATTGACTTTTTGTGGTTTCAACAAGACGGTGCCGCAACCGACCGATTTTGGCTTTATTTCATGAGAAATTTCCAAAGAGCGTAATTTCACAATTTGGTGACGTCATTTGGCCACCAAGATCATGTGATTTGAGGCCGTTAGACGTTTTTGTATGGGGCTACCTCAAAACCATATTTACGCGGATAATCCCCAAACGTTGAAGCATTTGAAAACCAACATTTGTCAAGTTATCGCCCAGATACCGCCCGAAATGTGCGAAAACGTAGTCGAAAACTTCCTCAAAAGGATCCACTGCTGCATCTAATCCATAGGCGGTCATTTAAATCGCTTTGTACTTCTTACCAAATGGCAAAGTCCAAACATTATAATGAAATAAAAATTTCATTGAAATCATAGCTTTATGTGTGTTTTATTATTTAACTTTATTTTTGAAGTCGAAAATTGGCACTTCCTTGCTATAACAAGTCTATGTTAATTTCATTGTTGGTTGATTAAGCAAATTTTCCCCATTTCCCCATAACAAAATATGATAAATGTTTACTTCATAAACCAATGAATTTAACATAGGCTGATCATACGAAGGGGCCGATTTTTTATGGTGTGGCTTCTTCACATTTTCATGAGAATTATTATAGAAATGAAAACGCAGTCATTTTGGGGTAATTTATCATTTGATCAAAGTGTTTCTATCAAATGTGATTACGTGGCAGTCGAATCCAAACACAATAATAGCATTTAAATATAACTCAATTTAACAAAAACTGCCAGTTTTTTGCTTGCTGTTCACTGGTTGGAAACCGTGAGTTGTTTGTCAAATTCTGAAAAATAAAATCATTTTTGAGTATTCCCAACCGAATAACAGTCAAGCAGCGCAAATCAGAAAAATCTCGTTTTTTCGTAAAATATATTATATAGACAATTACAGGGAGCCCGATGAATATTGCTGCCAAAATATTACCTAAAGGCGAAGAACAATTGTTTTTCGGACCTGCGCCGAAGGGAATACTTTTCAACTCTGTGTGTGCATTGAATAAGATAGTGCAATTTGTTGGACAGCTAAGCTTGTTATGGCATAATTGCAGGGAAAATCTCCTAATAAGCTGATTACAATAAACTCTATACAGGGTTGCCCATATTCGACGGACCCATCCGGCAACGCCATAACTTTTGACAGAGATGTCAGATCGCTTAATGACATACCGCGTTTGAAGCGTCAGTCCAAGCGGATTTTTACCATGGAACAATACACGCCACGCGTTGAAATTTACATTCAACAGAAGAAGTCAATTGTGAAAACTCAACGTGCTTTTAAAATATTAAAAAATGTGAGAAGTGCGCCTTCTAAGAACACCATTAAGCGTTTATACGAAAAATTTTCGACTGGTGAGGCTCTTTCTAATCCGAAGAGGCCAAATAAAAGTCGACCAAGGCGATCGGCCGAGAATATCGCTGCCGTACGAGCCAGTGTTGAAAGGTCCCCAAGAACATCCCAAAAACGCCGTTCTCAGCAGTTGGGCATGGCTCGGTCCACTTTACAACGGATTATTCGCGTTGATTTGCATTTGTTCCCGTACAAAATTCAATTGACGCAAAGATTGTTGCCTGCGGACAAGCCTCGTCGATTGGAATGGGCCCAACGAGTCATCGAAATGGCCGATGATGACGAGCAATTTTGGAACAAAATTATCATGTCCGATGAAGCCCATTTCACATTGAATGGGATCGTAAATAAGCAAAATTGCCGTATTTACGCCACTGAAAATCCTCAGGAGATTCAAGAATTGCCTCTTCATGACGAAAAAGTCACAGTTTGGTGCGGCGTTAGTGCGAAAACGGTCATTGGGCCGTTTTTCTTCCAAAACGAAAATGGCCATGCTGTTACCATCAACCAGGAGCGTTATCGCGACATGATGACCAATTTTGTGATGCCAATTATTCGTCGGAAGCATATGAGGCAGTTCTGGTTTCAACAAGACGGCGCTCCACCGCACACAAGTCGCATAACAATCGATTTTCTGAAGAATTTGTTTCCGGGCCGTTTGATGTCGAAAAGTGGTGATTTGGACTGGCCACCGCGTTCGCCCGATTTGACGCCCGCTGACTTCTTCTTGTGGGGACATTTGAAGTCAAAGGTTTACGTTAACAAGCCAAGGACCGTAGAAGAGCTCAAGGACAACATTCGTGAAGAAATAGCCGCTATTCCGGCCGAAATGTTGGCGAAAACGATGGAAAATGCTGCAAAAAGGGCACAATACGCCATCAACGGCAGAGGCGGCCATTTGAGAGATATCATATTCAAAAATTGATGTAAACAAATCTACTTGGAACAAATTAAATGAATAAGATTGCCAACCGCCAAATTTTTATTTTTTTCTTTGATTTTTTTTTAAAAAACATGCGTCCGTCGAATATGGGCAGCCCTGTATTCTGCTGGTGTTATAAGTAATGCCTTCGAACGATATTTGAGGTCATCCCCCTTACAACTCTCCAAAACGACATGAGTCGCACATGAGTCACTGATCGTGGAGTTCGTTTAAATTCAATTATTAATAATATTTAATTAAAAAAATAAAAAAAAAATAATTTATATAAATCAAAAACTAAGTTGAGTCTCAACATTGATCAGCCACCTTGTACACAACTTTATTGCTTCGGATAAAGACATGAGAATAGTTTTACAGAGTACTTCTTTTCCCAATGCCATGATCATGGGTGTTGTGTTATTGTGCAATTTTTTTAAAAATTTTCTCCCTTTGTTTTCCAATATCACCCTTTCTCTCTGTACTCTATGCTATCAATTGAATTAATTTATTGAAATATACCGATATGTGATCCCTTTGTGATGTATATTTCGTACATTAAGCCAGGTCGCAATGTCACAATTTAACATTCTGATAGGTAGGTTCAATCCTCGCTTCGTCATATCTTTCTTTTTAGTTGCAGTGTTTTAGAGGATTACATCGCTGGTCTTATTTTCAAATGACTAAGTATGGTGCATTCCTTCGTCATCGCCTGTCTGCACTTTCTATTGCATAGTACTTTTATAATGTTGAGGGATCACGTTGAGTCTTCGACTTACACTCAATTGTTGTGTTTACACACCCTGACTGCACGGACTGGTTGGGCAGCCAGCCTTCCTGCAGAGCTACTGGAACTGTTGATGTTGGATGGCGGTGATTGCACGGCGTTGGTGGTGTTGTCGGTGATCAGGTTGCTCTTAAATTGTTTTCTTGGCATTTTTATTTAATTAATCTGAAAGTGTTGAAAGAAATACAACATGTTTACATTTACAAGACAAATACGAGTAATTGTAGTGAAAAACACTCCCGCACACTGGCAGTAGCATTCTTGAAATAGATATGAAAGTACGTAGAAGTGAAGGCAAGGCTGGCTGGACGCTCGTTACACGCTTCTAAAGTGTTAGCCACGAACGTGTGAGTACAAATGATATTTCATATTTTGTCCGGAATTGAGATTGTGCTCGAAAGTGTTCAAGTGAATGAGTGTAGCAGCGCAATTATACCATCGCCATCGCCACCGCCATCACCATCACCAGCATCAGCATCAGCATCACCATCAGAGATCATTGACTTTTCCCAAATTATTTTCGAAATTAATTTTTCCGATTTTGTGTTCTCACTGTCTGCGTTGTTTATCTTTGGGCGATGTACTCGTAATAGCGGCAGACAACAAATAATGTTTTTTTCTTGTTGTTGTTGTTGTTTTTCTTCTTCTTCTTTATTTGAGCAAATGTAAAATCTATTTGAAATAATTTTAGAAAAATATTCTTGCGCTTCGTGCGATGCCACTCATCCCAGCCAAGGTGTCTGACCCAATTATTTAAAAATGTTCTCGACGTTGTTGTTCCCCTCTATTTTTTCTGCTGTTTTCGTTTACTTTCACTTACTGTAACACAGGCACCTCTGCCAAATGTTTCGATAAATATAGACTTTGCATAATAAGTGAACACATTTTCAGAAACATGATTAGATTGCAAAAATATTTATTCGGCAGTTTCGTTTCAAACGACAGACGATTTTTATAGACATTTTTGTCAGCAATTACGCATATTTTGGATAGTCTTTCCCCGAAACTTTCGAACAAAAGAACTAAGGCAAGATTTAAATTTGGCGCCATTCGAAGTGTCATTGTTTGACATTTGAACAATTATTATTGTTTACTAGTAGAAGGTACGAGGTTAGTAAAAATGGAGCGCTACACGAATGAACAACGCATTCTCACTGTGAAATTGTTTTACCAAAATGGTGAAAGTTTTGCGGCTACAGTTCGCAAATTGTGATCAATTTGGGGTCACAATAATGCTCCAAAAGAGTCAACTGTAAAGAGATTAATGTATAAATTTGCCAAAATTGGGTCTGTTAGTGATGTAAAGACAACAACGCGCCTTCGACCAGGTCGATCGACCGAAAATGTCGCAGCTGTACGTGATGATGTCGCTCAAACTCCATCCACCTCAATTCGACACCGAGCTCAGCAAATTGGTGTCTTCAAATCCACTATGCAGCGAATTTTGATGAAAGATTTGCATCTTCATGCATATAAAGTTCAATTGACTCAGGAACTGAAGCCAGCTGACCATGGACAGGGAAGGGACTCCATTAATTGGGTATTGGAGAGACAACATGAAAATGCTGATTTTGCCGATAAAATCATCTTCAGTGACGAGGTCCATTTCCATCTTGATGTCTTCGTCAATAGGCAGCATTGTTGCATTTGGGGTGAGAAAAATCCTGGAGTGATTCACGAGAAGTAAATGCATCCTCAACGTGTCACTGTGTGGTGTGGATTTTGGGCTGAAGGAATCATTGGACCTTTTTTTTATGAAAATGAGGCATGTCAAGCGCAAACAGTCAATGGTGTTCGGTATCGTGAAATGATAACCAATTTTTTCGTAACTAGAATTGAAGAAATGAATGTGGAGGGCATGTGGTTTCAACAAGGCAGCGCCACATATCCTACAGCTAGAGAAACAATTCAATTGCTGCATCAGTCATTTCAATTTTGCGTTCTTGTTGGGACACCCTTTTGGATTTCACAAAGAATCGCATTAAATACGGGCAGATGGATATGCTAAAATCTATATCAATTTTTAAAATTATCATCATACTCGTATACAGTAGTGGTCAAAACATTTGCAACCGAGATGACATGTACGGTTTGCATATTCGTTTTTTTTTTGTTTTAATTACTTATTTATGAAAACTTTTTGTTGTTTTCTGAACTTCACACTTCATTTTTGTTAATCAAGAAGAAGAAGAAAAAAAAAACAATTCCATTACTTCACAACAATAAGAAAACAAAAATTGCTGCAGATAGTAGAAATTGAGTGTTCAAAACATTTGCAACTCTTCTTTCTCTTATTTTTGACTATGTTATTAACACTAACATACGCTAGAACATAACGGTAATCACATTCCTTTTAACCATTTATGATTTAAGTATTGGCATTTGATCAAAAAATTCATGTTTATTGCTTTTTGTTAAAGCAGTTTTAGTACGGAGTTAAAAAAGTTTACTTCGCTGCACAAATTTTTAAGGGCAATGGCTGGAAACAAATACTGTTCGGGACTAAAAGCAAGAGTTTTAAATGATTTTGAAAATGGACTTTCTCAAAAAGAAATTTCTATAAAATATGGTATTCATAAATCGACGGTTTGTCGCAAAGTTAACAATTGAAACATCCAAAGAATTCCTAAAGGTGGAAGACCACGTGATGGAAGAGATGGAAGGCAACTGCACGTGAAGATCGAAAAATCAAGAATTTTTTTTTATGAAATTTCCAAAAGCTGTTCCCAGAGGAGCTAATACAGAAATTTCCGTAGATGTGAGTCTTTCCACTATAAAAAGAAGAGCCCGAGATTATGATCTCAGAAGCTACAGGTGCACCAAAAAGCCGGTTGTGTCAGAAAAAATCGTAGAGCTCGCCTCAACTTTGCTCAAACCCATTTTAATTGGAATCAACTGCAATGGAAGAATGTCTTATGGTCAAACGAGTCAAAATGTAAGCTCCGAGGATCAGATGCAAGAGTCAATGTTCGACGACCTCGGGGAGAAAAGTTTAATCATAGGTACACAAAGGAGGAAATATCATGATGTAAGGATGTTTCTCGGAATATGGAATAGGTCCAATTCACCGCATTACTGATACAATGACAGCTACAATCTAAAGAGATCTTCTTCGCTCAGTTCTACTTCCGTACGCTGAATGGGAAGTGCCACTTTCGTGGACATTCCTGCACGACAACGGTGCCAAACACACGGCTAGGGTTGTTAAAGGTTGGTTGGAGGAAAATCAAATCAAGGTTATGTCGTGGCCAACTCAATCTGCCGATTCTCAAGCCCATTGAGAACATGTGGATGATTGTCAAACGTAATATCGGAAATGTGGTATTCCGAAATGATGATGAGCTTTTCGTCAAATTAGAAAAGCAGTAGAATGTTATTTTAAGCGATTACATTGGAAAGCTTATTTCCTCAATGCCTAAAAGATGTTCGGAAGTAGTAAAAACCAACGACTATGCCTCAAAATAATGAGTCGAGAGTCGAGTAATCGGCAAATTTTGTGCAAATGCTTATCAAACTGTGACATACGGAATCGTCGTTAAATTGCAGGTCCCGTTGACCTCTCTTAGACTCTGAAAATATAATGCGTGTAAACTCATTGAACATGAAAAGCTTTCTCATATGTCATTCGTAGGGTGCAAGGGAATTTATTTAGCTTAACAAACAAAAAGCAGCCTTTGAAAAGGCAGACCAAACAAATATGTCCATATACGACTCCATCGGGAATGTGGGTGACGTGAAGAAGCTGTTTTCTTATCCCCTTCACCCTCCTACATATTTATATTTATTTTACTTGTTACCCTTTAATGTTTGAGAAGACTGCAGTGACATCATGCGATTTTCGGCTGGTGATATCTGTGTGATATGCAGATATCGTCAGTATTACCAAGATATGGCACATTATAAACATCAGGTAAAATGGCCGTAATTTGCCTGATATCCCTACACATAATTTCTAAACAGGCCTTTGGATAAATACGCTCTGGAGGATGGTAATATAATGACACATATGCTGGGCTTATTTCTTTTTTTATAAATTTGTTTAAGAAACTTTCAATACGGTTTGCATTTGATAAAATGGAAAGATAACGACTGAACCTCTAATAAAACACATATGTTTGCTACAAATCATTGTGCAAATACTGCTTTAAATAAGCCATTAAATGGAAATCTCGCAAACATCCAAACTCACTGAATTAGCACTGGCTACCTAAATTATAAATCCCTTAAATACGGAAAAAATATTGGATTCAAATTGTATATCTGCGTTATGAAAAAGCGATAGTTTCCAACCTCTTCTTTTTGCGTTTTCCCAACATTCCTTACAACACCACAAAATTTAATTCTAATTGATTAATGAAAACGTAAATGTTTTAGATAAATCATCTCAATAATAAATAACATTTTGTCTGGGGTCTCCGGGCGTTGCAACAAAATTCTCATAGAATAGTGCTATCGCCAAAATAACGCAATAATTGTCGAGAACTAAGACAAAGTAGACGTTTCAATAGTATGACACTTGGTTACAACAGCAGCTAACGCAGCAGCACTACAAGTCTGCATGTTCTGAGACAAATTGCTTGAAGATATTGCAGAGACAACGAATAGCATTGCTTCCTCAATGGACGGGCAAACAAAGACAAATCGTTAATGTTGCACAACAGAATCACGAGGGGAAATAGAAGAAGAGGACATGATTTTCAGCTTCATCGGACATAGCAGATAATAGAACTGTACGAAAACAGGAGCTTTCTATTCGTTGTCATTTATAAAACAATTAATTCACACTAAATGTTGCAATTTGGGTCACTGTTTATGGCAGATGTTTGATAAATGTTTGTAAAAAATTGGACAACAAATTCTGACCCATTACACGCCTGGAAATTGTGGATTTCTATGCGTTTCAACTTATTTGGATTTCTTAAGTTCCATCTATTGTTTAGCGATGAATTCTAACGCCAACTTGAGGAACTTTAACTTGGCTAGAATACTTGAATATAACATCAGCTTCTATTAAACACTCAAATATGGATGGATATGATGTAGATATGTAGATTTTCGATACAAAAATTCACATTCACTATCGGGCATCCTCCAAGTCTTATGTTTAGGCATTATTGGAATCAAATAGACCGTAAATATGTATTTGCTTGGTTACAACTCAATTTGATTTGCAAAATATTGAGGCTTAAAATTAAGAATATGCTTTATTTTGGCACAAAATATGTCATGTTGAAGGTTCCATATCTCATAGGAAGAATGCCCACATCTGTTCTCCCCATTGTAATTATAAACATTTTTTTTTAATCCTTACAAGTTATACATATTTTCTTTAAAACTATATTTTCTTTCTTGAAAAATAACATATTTTTATCAAGTGTTTGCAAACACTTGTCGATGTCATCTGCATATGCGGGTAACACATGGCTTTTATTAAAGATGGTACCAGTCGTCTTAACTGCACCTTTCCTCATAATCATCTCCAACAGTATGTTAAAGAGGTCGTCGATTTAGGCTATCGCCCTGCCTAAATCCTCGTTTGGTATAAAACGGTTCGCTTAGATCTTTGGCTATCTTTACTGAAGACTTCGTGTCAGTCAACGTAATTCTACAAAGACGTACAAGCTTTGTAGGAATTCCAAACTCGGACATGGCCTCATATAGTTTTTGCCGTATCGGGCTATCGAATACAGCTTTATAATCGACGAATCGATGATACGTGTCGATCTGTTTTTCTTGGGTCTTCTCCAGAATTTGGCGTAGTGTAATTATCTGGCCAGTTGTTGATTTATTAGATCTAAAGCCACACTGATAAGGTTAGAATCGGTTTTAGTATTTTACATATCACACTCGACACAACCTTATAAGCAATGAGTGAAAGACTGATACCGCGATAGTTTTTACAAACACTTGGTTCGCCATTGTTAAACACATGACGCAGTACACTCAACCTCCAATCATCGGACATGTTTTCCTCGAGCCAAAGCGTATTTTGGAGCTGATGCAGGCTGTTTATCAGCTCATCGCTACCAGTTTTAAACAGCTCTACTAGCAGGCCAGCAGCGCCCGCAGCTTTGTTGTTCTTAAGGCGCAATACTGCTGTTCTGATCTCTGTTTGGCCCGGAGTTGTTCAATTTATGCCATCGTGGATAATCGGGGTGCTTTCCTCACTCGTGCTTTCAATCGAAACTAAGAGCTTATAAAAATGCTCTCTCCATAATTGCAGCACATTCTGCGTATCTGTGATCAAATTTCCCTTTCTGTTCTTACAGGAGGGGAGCCCTGTTCTATACCCTGTACTTCTTATCTCTTGATAGAATTTTCAGGCTTCATATCTATCCCTGTACCTTCCTATTTCCTTACTCTCACGCTCTGTCTACAACCACTTCCTTCGCCTAAAAAGTTGGTGTGCCTCTCTTCTCTTCTCCTTGTAGCGTTCCCTAACTGCACGCGTTACAATGGGCTGCAACGTTGCCCTGTATGTAGCATCCTTTTCCTCAGACACTATGCGACATTCTTCTTTGTATCACGACTTGTCTAAGTGAGGTTCCTCATACGCAAGTATGGTTTTTGCGGCAGTTGTCATAGAATGCGTAATATGTTGTATTAGGAACATCAGGATCAAGAGCGTTTGGTTGTAGTAGTTGTGAGAGTTTAATGAAGTAGGCAAGTGCATTTCTAGAATGTTCAAATGTTTAACGAAATTGTGTAGCAACGAATTTTATGGGGCATTGTCGAAGACAAGATTCCTCTGTCTTCAATTTGCAAATGTTTTTTGAGTCCTTTTCAAACCAAAAGGCAGATGATTAGTCGGACATCGCTATGTCGACTCTGAAAGTGATTTTGATTTATCTTGTATGGTTTAACTTCGATATTTCTGGATATTACAAACGTCAACACAAACTCTTTATAATTTGAAGCAAAATATGAGGTACAGGATATAAAATAAATACAAATAAGTCTGCAACTTTTGAACGGGTAATCGTTTGCGAATGAGAGTTATCAGAAATTGCCTAATTGTGGATTCAAAAAACGGTCATAAGAAATAAATTTAAGGTATACCCAAATTGTCCTATTTAATGTTCGCCTAAAAGTGTTTTAGAAATCTAAAACTAAATTTCCAACGTTTCAACAGTTTTTCTAATATACAGCGTGACGCACAAGTCGTCTGGACCGCTTTGCATAAATTTTTGTATATGCGTCTGGGTGGTGCCCGGGATGGTTTAGATTTACAATTCGGTCCAATTGGACAAAGGGGCGTGGTACCTCCCATACAAACATAAAATTAAAAATCAATTATTTCTGCTCCTGCTTACGGTATTTGAACAAAATTTGGTGCGTAGGTTTGGTGTACATATCTTAAGTGCTACTGCAAATATGGGCGGGATTGGACAATGGGGCGGGGTACCTCCCATACAAACCATAAATTAAATATCCAATATTTCTGCTCCTGTTTACGGTATTTGAACAAAATTTGGTACATCGGTTTGGTGTACATATCTTAAGTGCTGCTGCAAATATGGGCGGGATTGGACAATGGGGAGTGGTACCTCCTATACAAACCACAAATTAAAAAGCAATTATTTCTGCTCCTGCTAAAATTTGAAGGCAAAGCAACGTTTGCCGGGTCGGCTAGTAGAAAATAAAATTGAATTTTCCATGCAATAAAACAAAAATTTTACTTTGATTAAAAAAGAAAAGTTATTTACATTTCTTATTGTAGCACAATAAATGCGCCACTCTGTCTAAAAGCCAATTGTAATGTCTTTCAAATCTTTAGCTAACACATGTTTTTCTCCCAATAATTGAATATCAAGACAAATGTTGAACGATATTTGTGCCTCAGTTGAGAAACACTAACAAAAGCGCTTAATAAATAAATACAAACTGACGATGATGACGGCGTAAATGTAAAATCTACGCATAACAATTTAATGCGAAACCAAAAATATAAAATAAAATTCGCAATGGAAAACAGCTCAAACAACAACCATATTAACAATAATAATAACAAATCAAATGCCAAATATCTACAAATTGTACACATATCAACGATATATCGTACAGCACCAGCAGCAGCAGCAGCAATATCGCCATCGATCGACATCAGCAATAATAAAAATACAACATTTCATTATTATTATTATTATTTTTAGCACAAATCACAGATCACTGGGACTCGGCGTTGCGTTATCGTTGTTGTTTATTAGTTTTGTGGTTACCACAGTGTACCGCAAAAACATTGCGAGCCGCCACCGCCGCCGTCGCCATCATCGCCTGACGCTGCATTGTGGTTGATTCGCACCGATCCTCTGATGATTGTGTGGCGCATCGATGTCGGACTATTCGAATACTAGAATTAGATAAGTTTTCAAATGCCTTAAAACATAGGCAATCGGGAAAATCCGAGTTGTTTGTCCAAAACGAATGGTTGATGCTTTGTTTTTGTTGGAATGGGAATTGATTAAACAGAGTGTCCCAACAAGAACGCAAAATTTAAATGACTGATGCAGCAATTGAATTGTTTCTCTGGCTGTATGACGTCTTGTTGAAACCACATGCCCTCCACATTCATTTCTTCAATTCTAGGCACGAAAAAACTGGTTATCATTTCATGATACCGAACACCATTGACTGTTTGCGCTTGACATGCCTCATTTTCATAAAAAAAGATCCAATGATTCCTCCAGCCCAAAATCCACACCACACGGTGACACGTTGGGGATGCATTTGCTTCTCGTGAATCACTCGAAGATTTTCCTCACCCCAAATGCGACAATTCTGGCTATTGGCGAAGCCATCAAGATGGAAATGGGCCTCGTCACTGAAGATGATTTTATCGGCAAAATCAGCATTTTCATGTTGTCTCTCCAATACCCAATTAACGAACTCCCTTCGCTGTCCATGGTCAGCTGGCTTCAGTTCCTGAGTCAATTGAACTTTGTATGCATGAAGATGCAAATCTAAATTCGCTACATAGTGGATTTGGAGACACCAATTTGCTGAGCTCGGTGTCGAATTGAGGTGGACCGAGTTTGAACGACATCATCACGCACAGCTACGACATTTTCGGTCGATCGACCTGGTCGAAGGCGCGTTGTTGTCTTTACATCACTAACAAACCCAGTTTTGGCAAATTTATCCATTAATCTCTTTACAGTTGACTCTTTTGCAGCATTATTGTGACCCCAAATTGATCACAATTTGCGAACTGTAGCCGCAAAACTTTCACCATTTTGGTAAAACAATTTCACAGTGAGAATGCGTTGTTCATTCGTGTAGCGCTCTATTTTTACTAACCTCGTACCTTCTATTAGCAAACAATAACAATTGTTCAAATGCCAAACAATGACACTTCGAATGGCGTTCTTGTTGGAACACCCTTTAGTAAGAACTCTCAAACTCCTTAAAATAGCTGTGAACCGCAGCCTCCTTCTCCTAATTGCTGGTAAATCGTTTACTTTCTCTCTTTCTCTTTCTTTCCTCTGGAAATAGAATATGATCTGAGGAGCTAAATCCTGCGAGTAAGGTGTTTGATGAAGCAATTCCAACCTTAATTTATTATTAGTTTTGGCCATCGCAATAGTGGATGTGTGAACTGGAGCATTGTCTTGATGAAACAAAACTTTTTTTCGCCACATGCGGCCTTTTTTCCATAATTTCATCACCTGAACGCTGTAATAAATTAGCATAATATTCGCCATTTATGGTTTTCCCTTTCTGAATTCAATAATTCAATAATTATAATAATAATAATTTCAATAATTCTATGCGCATCCCCAAAAACAGACGGCATGACCTTACCTGCAGATGGAACCGTCTTCACCTTCTTTGGACACGATTCTTCCATTCTAGTCCACTGCTTTGACCGTTGCTTTGTCTCAGGTGTGAAGTGGTGGATCCATGTCTCATCCGTGGTTATAAATCGACGCAAAAATTCGACTTCACTGCGGTGAAACGTCGCCAAACACTACTGAAATGTCTTCACGATGTTGCATTTGCTCTATTGAAAGTAAATGCGGCACCCATCTTGCGTACAGCATCGGTCAATACACGATGTATATGTATAGCACTTCATGCCTATCATTTCAGCTAGCTCTCGCACCTTCAGCTGACGAACAGTCAATACCATTTTATGAATTTTCTTAAGCATGTCTGGCATGGACCCCTGAGTTGGTCGACCACTACGGTGGTCGCACAGAGTAGAATGGCTCGACTTTATTGTTGGTTGGACTGATACCTTTTAAATGGAAATATTGAATTACGTTACGGTGGGCAATTTTTTCCATGTTTACAAATTCACTGACATCGTTTACTTTTGGTGGCTCAAATAAAGATATTAAACAGCGTAGCGTCTTGAAACTTAAAGCGTATATTTTATAAAGTTGCCACTTTTCACTAAAATATATATTTTTTCCGATATATTACACAGTGCAACACATAATTTGGTGCCACCTTGGAACCCGGATATTTTTAAAGTATATACCGAAACTAAAAAAACCCCCAAAGGATTTGGCCCCAAGACATCGAAATTTTTTTTATGGATACCCCAATATTTTCACCCCAGCACGATATTTTGGAAAAAAGGACAATTTTTACGGAGTCCATATTTCATAAACCGTTCGGAATTTTGTTTTTTTGTCTTCAGCAAAGTTGTAGATCTAAACAAGAGCAAAAAACTCCTCAAATAGACCGACCCAAAAAAATTGCATCCAGTGCATGAAAATTGCAAAAATATGGGGAAAAAGGCTATTTTTTATGATGTTTTCACCAAAAAATTTATTTGGCT
>JAHXMU010000583.1:534556-607767 GCA_019455685.1 Philornis downsi
AATTAAATAACTTTAATATGGCAATGCCCTTAAAAATAAAAACAAAACTGGGGCTTCCCCGTTGTTTTCATTGTGAGTTAGTTTTGTTCAGGTGTGATTTCAGTACTTGGTCAAAATAATAAGTACATTGCTCAATTCTTTAATATTTTCGCAGTCTGCTGTAGTCTTTTGGGAAATTCTAGTTATTTTACTGTTGTTTATCTTTATTCATAACAAAATATTTTGTTAAAAAAAATCTGCCATGGGTCGAAAGAATCATTGGAGGGGAGAAAAATTGTTTCAAGACTAAGAGAAAGTGACCAAAGTCTTCGTTCTATAGCAGAAACTATGAATCGGTCGCTATTTTTTGTACAAAATGCTTTAAAGCCTAGAAGCAGTCTAAACTAGCGGAAGACCCAAAAAAAAAACTTCAAAAACAATAGATATCCGTATCGTAACACTTGCGAAGAAGGACCCGTTTGTGCCTTCAAGAGCGATTTCAGCAGAAATTGGAAATGTAATTTCATCCCGAACGGTTCGTTGTAGACTACAAGAAGCACATTTACGAGAACGGATAGCCAGAAGAGTTCCTTTGCTTAGACAAAAAAATTAAAAGGCTACATCGGCGTTTGCAAGGAGTCATTCCAATTGGTCCGGAGGAGACGGTGGACAAAAACGGCAAAACATTATGTGGAGCGCTAAAACAAAAATTAGTGGAATTTTGACGCCCTAAGGGCAAGGAATTCCATGTTCGCCTTACAAAGAAGACGGTCAAGCACGGGGGCGGCAATATTATGGTCTGCGGTTGTTTTTCTCTCCGATACATCGAATTACCGACACTATGACTATGCTATGGAAAGTATGCCTTTTAGATGGGCATTCCAGCAGGCTAACGATCCGAAGCATACTTCTAAGTTGGTAAAGGATTGGTTCCAAGATAATAATGTTGCCCTTCTTGACTGGCCAAGTCAATCTCCGGTCTTAAAACCAATCGAAAATCTTTGGGGAGAGTTGAAACAAAGAGTTGGAAAGAGGTTTTTAAAAATGAACATCAGTTATGAAATTTTGTTCAAAAAACTTGGTATGAAATACCAGTAGAAACCTGCAGGAAGTTTATTGCCAGCGTGCCAGAAAGAGTCAACGAAATAATGGAAAATAAAAGTGGATATGCCGGCTTTTAACGAAACTCAGTCAATTTAGCAGAAAAAACTTAATTTTATTACTTTGTTGCTTGTTTTAACTAAATTCACTTATTATTTAGTCCAATGTGTTTTGATTAATTTCTCACGTTTTGAAAAATACTGAATTTAATTTTTGTTTTTTTTTTGTTATTGTTTTGTTTTCTAATGTTATAACAAAAGAAATTATTAGTTGCTTTTTCTTTTAATTTCAATAAATTTTCGTCTACGAGCCTTTATAAAAATGGGTGTACTTATTATTTTGACCATATGTGTAGCTATATGACAATTTCTTCATTGGTAATGCAAATTGTAATTGTTAAATTATAAATCTGTCAGATTTTGCCTGAAGATTTTAGTTGGAACTTAGGCTCCACAACAGAAATTGGAGAGTTTGGCGAAGAGCTCAGTTTCTTTACGGGATTGAAATACATACTTACAGGGGATATCGTCCGTGAGAAGGTGAAAAATCAAAAGATTATATAACTTACGTTATTTTTTTTCATTTTATGTTGAGGACGGCTGGCAAAGTGGTCCGGTTGGCGGCTGGAAGGAAAAGAGAGCAAGTTTATCGCTGATGCCCCGTTGGGTTGCCACATCGGCTTAACCAAATAAGGGTGTTTACAATTACATGGTTGGTTGAAGTAGCCTTTAACTAACAAATAGACAGTTAATTTTTAAAATTTATGCTAAATATTTACAACTATTTAGCAATTCAATGTAATTCAACGTAATTCATTTCATTTCATTTATATAACAGTCTTGTAATTTGAAGCTATTTGGCCAATATTAAGCAAATTACAAAATGCATAACAAAACATACTATTAGAATTAAAAAACCAAAATGTAACTTAGAATATAACATCAAATTAGCTAGTAACTATTAACTTATAACGCTAAAATTAAAGTGCACTAAAAATATGCGATATGGAGGAAAATAAAAATAATGAGAACAAATTAAATATTGAATGATATATTTCAGTCCAAATTGCAAAAGTTTTTGTTTTTTTTTTTTGCAGTGGTAGTTAAAGCAACTTAATTGATTAACAATTTTACAGTTCCAAACAATATGCATAAGTAAAAAATAATACTCCAAAGTAATGTAATTCAGTATAATTCAATGTAGTCTGATATAATTCAATTTAATACAATTTATTTAATTAAATGTCGAGGTAATTTAATCTAATTAAATTTGTTTCAAGGTATTATAATTCAATATAGTTCTTAGGTAATTAATTTGAATTCGTCTAATTCATGAAGGCGATTAACTATGTTCAACGGAGAGTAATATACGAGGTGTGTTTCAAATTTGAATTTTCAAATTTCGTGGGCTACGACTTTCGATTATTATTTTTTTTTTATGTTGGTACACTCGTCTCAAAGATATGTTGACGGTTTTCTCCATATAGCATGTTCAGTTTGTTTGTAAGAGGCATAAATAAGACAAGTGTTTTGTGTGTTCGGGAATTTTCTGCCATCGAAGAAAATGCATCAAAGAACTTGCATCAAATTTTGTGTAAAAAGTGGAATTAAGTACTCAAAAACACTTGAAATGTTGACAGTGGCATACGGTGAGAGTATTCTGAGTCAAAAAAATGTTTACAAGTTGTACGAGCTTCTCACAGAAGGTCAAGAAGATGTGAATGACGATGTCGCTCTGGACGCCCCAGCACATCAACAACCGATGAAAATGTTGAGAAAGTGAAGAAAATTGTTATGGAGAATCGTCGAATCACAATTAGAGAAGTTGCTGAGGATGTCGGCATATCGGTTGGCTTATGCCATGCAATTTTTTTGGAAACTTTAGGCATGAAGCGTGTGACAGCGAAGTTCGTTCCAAAATTGTTGAATTTTGACCAAAAACAAACAACGTCGCATGAGCATCGCTCAGGAATTGTTGAATGATGATCCAGATTTGTTTAAAAGAGTCATAACTAGTGACGAATCATGGGTATATGGTTATTATATCGAAACTAAATCCCAATCGTCCTAATAGGAGAATCGCGAGAAGCCAAGACCAAAAAAGCACGCCAAGTTCGATCAAATGTCAAGGTTTCGCTTACTGCTTTCTTCGATTACCACGGCGTAGTGCATCAGGAGTTCTTACCACAAGGTCGTAAGGTAAATAAGGAGTATTACCTTGAAGTTGTGCTCTGTTTGCGTGAAGCAATACGAAAAAACGCCTAGAATTGTGGCTTTTGCAGGTGCATTGCTCACTCATCTTTGCTTGTGAGAGATTATTTGGACAAAAACAACACCATTATCATGCCTCAGCCACCGTATTCATTAGATTTGGTCCCCTGCAGCATTTTCCTGTTCCCAAGATTGAAGAGACCCTTGAATGGTCGGGGTTTTGCTACGATTGAGGAGATAAAAACCAAATCGCTGAGAGAGCTCAAAAGACATACGAAAAAGTACATATAAGAACTGCTTCGAGGATTGAAAAAACGCTGCCGCAAGTGTGTTATATCTGAGGGGGACTACTTTGAAGGAGATAAAATAAAAATTGATAAATAAATTAATATTTTTTGAGAAAAATGAAAATTCACTTTTTTTTTTGAACACCTTATACTGATAAATTTTTATAACGATCGATCGGTTACTATGAGAAAATCTTAAAAAAGGGGGAGACACCTCCTACTTTTTATTTAAACATTTCCTTTTTATGCCAGTCAGTTTCACACCAAATCTCTGCTGTAGTTCATTGGACATAACCGTTCAAAATTGTTATCTGTTTGGATGGTGCCACGCCTCCTTGTCCAATCAGGACATAATATAACATATTACAATTTTCTGATTGATAGTGACATATTATTAAGTTTTCATGACGATCGGCTGGATACTATGGCCATCATAACCAAAAAGGGGCATTGATCTAACGTATTTATTTTTATGCCAGTAGCATATGTATCAAATCTCTTCTGTATACCTCCAATAGTTCATCAGATATGGTCGCTTAGAATTGTTATTTGTAAGATCTAATATACCCTGTGGTTCCTTCCAGGGTGAAATAAATATATTATGGAAATTTCATGATAATCGGTCTATTAGTTTAGACACCTATTTGGAGCAAGTACAGAAATATACGAAGATGCAAACATATAAATATACTGGGTGTCCGAAGGGAAGGTATACTACCTTGTTTTGCCGCCATTTTGGTAAACATTAGTCTTGACAGTTCATATTTGGCAGTCGTTAAGTAGAGGCGTGGCAAATTTATTATGGAAAAATATTCGATAACCCAACGTGTTTTAATCGTTAAAGCATTTTATGAAAAATGTATTTATGAGAAATTTACGTAAAATTTCTGGGAGAAACAACGTGGCAACAAGACGCACCATTTACCGTGTAGTGAGTGATTTCGCAGCAAGAGGGTTTGTAGCTAGATAGAGCGTAACGGTAACTGTCAATGGGGAGCGATATCGTGATATGATTGAAAACATTTTAACGCCACAATTGCATGCTTTGGGCTTGATTAACATGTGGTGTCAACAAGACGGTGCCACATCACATACAGCCAGGATTACAATGGAATTACTACGAGACCTCTTTCCACAACAAGTTATTTCAAGAAATGGTGATGTGATTGGCCTCCACGGTCGCCTGATTTGACTGACTTCTCTTTGTGAGGTTATCTGAAAAGCAACAGAGGCGGACAATTATCTGATATTGTTTTCCATATATAATTGCCGACATTAAATAAAACATTTACCAATATAATCAAAAATTATGAACAAATAAAGAAGACACTCTGTACATATAATCAATTTTATATATACAGGGTTGCCCATATTCGACGGACCCATCTGGCAACGCCATAACTTTTGACAGAGATGTCAGATCGCTTAATGACATACCGCGTTTGAAGCGTCAGTCCAAGCAGATGTTTACCATGGAACAATACACGCCACGCGAGCGCTCTGAAATAGTTGAAATTTACATTCAACAGAAGAAGTCAATTGTGAAAACTCAACGTGCTTTTAAAATATTAAAAAATGTGAAAAGTGCGCCTTCTAAGAACACCATTAAGCGTTTATACGAAAAATTTTCGACTGGTGAGGCTCTTTCTAATCCGAAGAGGCCAAATAAAAGTCGACCAAGGCGATCGGCCGAGAATATCGCTGCCGTACGAGCCAGTGTTGAGAGGTCCCCAAGAACATCCCAAAAACGCCGTTCTCAGCAGTTGGGCATGGCTCGGTCCACTTTACAACGGATTATTCGCGTTGATTTGCATTTGTTCCCGTACAAAATTCAATTGACGCAAAGATTGTTGCCTGCGGACAAGCCTCGTCGATTGGAATGGGCCCAACGAGTCATCGAAATGGTCGATGATGACGAGCAATTTTGGAACAAAATTATCATGTCCGATGAAGCCCATTTCACATTGAATGGGACCGTAAATAAGCAAAATTGCCGTATTTACGCCACTGAAAATCCTCAGGAGTTGCCTCTTCATGACGAAAAAGTCACAGTTTGGTGCAGCGTTAGTGCGAAAACGGTCATTGGGCCGTTTTTCTTCCAAAACGAAAATGGCCATGCTGTTACCATCAACCAGGAGCGTTATCGCGACATGATGACCAATTTTGTGATGCCAATTATTCGTCGAAAGCGTATGAGGCAGTTCTGGTTTCAACAAGACGGCGCTCCACCGCACACAAGTCGCATAACAATCGATTTTCTGAAGAATTTATTTCCGGGCCGTTTGATGTCGAAAAGTGGTGATTTGGACTGGCCACCGCGTTCGCCCGATTTGACGCCCGCTGACTTCTTCTTGTGGGGACATTTGAAGTCAAAGGTTTACGTTAACAAGCCAAGGACCGTAGAAGAGCTCAAGGACAACATTCGGGAAGAAATAGCCGCTATTCCGGCCGAAATGTTGGCGAAAACGATGGAAAATGCTGCAAAAAGGGCACAATACGCCATCAACGCCAGAGGCGGCCATTTGAGAGATATCATATTCAAAAATTGATGTAAACAAATCTACTTAGAACAAATTAAATGAGTAAGATTGCCAACCGCCAAATTTTTATTTTTTTCTTTGATTTTTTTTTAAAAACATGGGTCCGGCGAATATGGGCAACCCTGTATATATAGGTAGATGATTTTACTTTATTTTTAAACATAAAGTTCTTTGCGTGGTCAGATCATCATCCTGTTGTATCGTACTGGTATTGCTTTCCATAAAATCGCATACAGTTGCCTTATGTGGTATCACTGCAGTTTTGGGGCTGTCCTTGCAACATAATCGTTTTTACCAGTACTTTTGTATGCCAGCAAACAGTTCATGTTTCGGGGAACTTATGGAGTCGTTTGTGCGGTTTCATTTGACATCCCCCTCTGAAGGCAATCACTCAACGTCACTTTAAGTCGTTTTGTCTTCGCTCACAATTGTTATTTTAATATTTACTATTTGCTGCCTTGTATGGTAAAATATTGATTTAACTCTTTATCTACGCTTTAATTAGCATCTTTTTTACATCTTTTCTTATGGCAGATTGTGTGGAATTGTGGTCAATTGTTGGGCCGTTTCGGTCTTCACTGCTTTCGGCCATTCAGCCATGAAGTTGTGGCAAATATTTACTTTGAGTTGTTTTGTATTGAACCTTTTTCTGTGTTTGCCTCCCGATCTGTGCGATCGATAGTTTGAAATGTGTTAAGTGGAAATTCTACTTAATTCAGGTGTTAAAGTTAAGCAAATATTTGCTCCGCAATAGAGGTTTCTACAAACAAACGCGCGTCCAAACACCGGGGAATAACACACAGCGACGGTATGTTAAGACTGTATTTCAATATTTGTAAAGTTTTGTATGAACGAATGTATGAACGCGTCTCGCGGTTGATTTGTTTAATATTCGTAGACTATGAGAACAAATAAGGAAACAAATCAACAAAAATACGCAAACAAATATTGGCCAAATATTATGAAACCATTCTGAATATAAAATAATGTTATAATAATTTCTGATAAATGATATGAAGCTCCGCAGGATACACATATGCTCCCACAGATATCATCCCACATCGCTGGAGGCTACAAACGAAACAGAATAAAATCTATTTCTTTGTGATCCAGAGAAATTAAATATGATGGCCATTATAAGATTTTAATAGAACCACAGGTTACACGTCAGCATCAAGGAATAGAGCACTACCCTCCAATATGATGTTTGACAATATTTACGTTGCTTCTATAGGGTGATTTTTTAATCGTAGTTTTTTTTTAAATAGAATAAAACACTTAAATCTTCCTCATATATTAAATTTTTTTATTGGAATCGATTAATTGGTCTTTGCCATTTAATTTTTAAAAATAATTTCATGTAAATGTTGTCCGCGGCTCCGTCTTAAAATGCCCATTCGGAAGGTCAAATTTTTCGTCACTTTTTCGAGCATTTCGGCCTGTATTCCACGAATAACGCGTGTTATGTTATCCTATAAGGCTTCAGTAGTGTTTGGCTTGTCCACATAGACTAACGACTTGATACAACCCTATAAGAAATAATCAAGAGGCGTTAAAATGCAAGATCTTGGAGGCCAACTCACAGGGCCAAATCGAGAGATAAGCTGCTCACCAAATTCATCCCTCAACATATCCATTGTTTCACGAGCAGTGTGGCATGTTGCACTGTCCTGATGAAACCACATGTCAATCAAGTTCAACTCAGCCAATTCCTTGTAGTTGAGAGCGGCGAAGAATTGACATTTTACGATTATCATTAACACTGGTCGCTACGGCTGCAATATTTTCTTCGGTACGCACTTTACCCATGCGAGTCGATGGTTTAATGTTCAACAAAGTAAATTTGGTGCGAAATTTGGAGATAACAGCACGAATTGTGGATTCAGCAGGTCGATTATGACGACCATAAAATGGTCGCATCCAACGATGCACATTTGTCACAGAACACGAATTTTAATAATAAATTTCAATAATTTGCAATCGTTGCTGGTTTGTTAGTCTTTCCATGATGAAATGGCAGAGTACGCTTTTCACTTTGACAGATGATTATGGAAAAATATTCGATAAATAAACGTGTTTTAATCGTTAAAAAAAAATCGATTACTGTGACGATGAAAAAGTTACGTGAAATTTTTGGGAGAAACAACCAGACAACAAGACGCACTATTTATCGTGTTGTGAATGATTTCGAAGAAAGAGGATCTGTAGCTGATAGGGCCAAGCAAGGACCCCAACGTACTGCAAGATCGGCTGAAAACATTACTGCTGCTCAAGAAAGTGTTCAAAACAATCCATCAACCTCAATTCGACACCATGCTCAGGAGCTTGGTCTTCAAAGAACAACTTTGGTCACAATTTTGCATAAGGATTTGCATTTGTTTCCAGTTAAGATTCAGTTGACATAAAGGCTTTTTCCACAGGACCATTTACGCCGCCGTGCTCGTACATATGCCAATTAGATGTTAGAGCTCGCCCATGACAACCCCGATTTTCATGAAAAAATCATATTGAGTGACGAGGCACATTTTCATTTGAATGGATATGTGAATAAACATAATAGTCGGTTCTGGGTAATGGAAACCCCTCTAATTATTCATCAGTCACCTTTGCATCCATTAAAAGTGACAGTCTGGTGTGCAATTTGGTCAGGAGGGATCATTGGACTTTACTTCTTTGAAACTGGAAACGGCGTAATGGTAACTGTCAATGGGGAGCGATATCGTGATATGATTGAAAACGTTTTAACGCCACAACTGATTAACATGTGGTAACAACAAGTAGGTGCCACATCGCATACTGGCAGGATTACAAAGGAATTACTGCGAGACCTCTTTCCACGACACGTTATTTCAAGAAATGGTGATGTTGATTGACCTCCATGGTCGCCTGATTTGACTGCTCCGGACTTCTTTTTGTGGAGATAGCTGAAAAGCAAGATTTATGCAAACAAACCAGAATCGCTTGAGCAATTCAAACAAAATATTTGTGATGAAATTAATGAAATACCGCGTGAAATGTGTGAGAATTTAATGAAAAATGTGCTCAAAAGGGCTCGCATTTGTGAGACTAACGGGGCGGACATTTATCTGATATTGTATTCCATACATAATTGCCGACATTAAATAAAACATTTATCAATATAAGATCCATTCGTTCGTTCATTATAAACAAACAAAGTAGTATATCTTCCCGACGGACACCCTGTATATCGTCCAAGCATTATAATGAAATAAAAGTTTCATCGAAATCATAGTTTTATGTGTGATTTATTTAACTTTACCTTGTACTTTTAAATATAAATAGAAAATCAAAACCGAAATTAAGCTGAACAGTGATGATGGTCCTCGCTTTCTTGAATTTATTCCACGACCATGACCATGAGGCATATGATGATTATTTATTTAATCAATTTACGAACAAGATCTGAAAAGTGTTATAGTAAAGTTATTGGATAGAATATATCAAATTTTATGAATTCTATGTTATCTTCCCTGTTCCACTTATTTAAATTATATCTATTTTCGTTACCTTAAATTAAATACTAAGGATCCGCTGAAGATTAATGTGTACACCCATCCAACCAAAGCACATAATAAACTTGGTAAGATTTTCCCCGTTTATATTAATGCTTTCTTTAAACAAATTTCCAAAACTTCCCTGGTGGCCACCATAAATTAACACATATCAACTATGAATTTTTCAAACTCTGCATAAATTCGTGGAAAAAGATAGAAAAAAATGCACTAAAGTAACTCTAACCAATAACAAAACGGAATGTCGAGTTATTGGTAGCCAGTGCAGTCGTAGCCGTCATTAGAATTCTGAACTTGTTTATGATTTTATTTCTTCATAAAATGTTCAAAATGTCTTAAAGCGAATGCAGCATATTAAGCATACAAAAGAACTCGAGTGTACCAAGAAGAAAAACAACTATAAATTGGAAAAGAAAAGAATAATAGTTGTAGACACAAATAAATGTAATCAACATTATTTAAAATACTCGTAATTGAAGACAGACGGACTGCCGAACGGACGGCCTTAGCAGTATAACGACATTACTGCCTGCCGCCTGCCTACCTGCCAATCTATTCATAGGAATATGAATGTAATAACGCTCAGTCACAGCTCAATCACACGTTCATACCAATATTTCATTCATTCATTGTTCAATTCGCCATTACCAGCAGCGTATCACGATTCCATTTGTACGCGAACAATCTGAATGTGCAACAAATAGCAAATATGGGTCTCGCTGGTAACTGCACACTGTAAACAGCAACAAAAGTCAACAATTAGAACCTGTTCAGGTGATTTGAATATGTGACTGTGAGGTGTCATTTGGGCAGTTTGGAAAGATTATATGACTATCGTGTAAATTTCTTTGTTTGGTTTTATAATTTATAACTGTGGGCGGCTAAACAAAAATTTAGCGTGTTTACTGCCTATAAAGGTTTGTAACTGACGTGTAAAAATACACAAATTTTTAATAATCAGAAGAATTTTTTTTTCATATTGCTATTTACGATTAAAATCTATTGATTTTAAGAAAACTCTTTGATTGATATAAAATGATGCTGTAAAATTGTGCTGTGTCTAAATAGGACAAAAACTAAAAGCAGTTTGAATTTTTTAAATACACTACAGCGTCTGAAAAATTAAGACTATTTTGTAATTTAAATTATGGTAAATTATGGACATATCGAATTTCAACATTTTTT
Source organism: Philornis downsi (assembly GCA_019455685.1). Lineage (NCBI taxonomy): Eukaryota > Metazoa > Arthropoda > Insecta > Diptera > Muscidae > Philornis > Philornis downsi. The sequence continues at coordinate 545,392 of JAHXMU010000583.1, forward strand.
TTTTTCTAAGTTGATATCACCAAATATCCGGAATGTGCCAAATTTCACGTCACAAATGCCATTAGTTTTTGAGCTACACTTGGTTTTTTTTTGTACGGCGCAAAAAGTGATTTCGACAACTTCTATAATGTGCAGTTTGGTTGAACAAAGAAGTCGAATTAAATGTTATTTACCGAATAGAAATTCTGCTGCAAAAAATGTTTAAAATGATGCAGAAAACCTTCGATGAACACTTTGTGCGAAAAAAGAAAGCTAAGAACGAGTTGAACACAAAGAACTCCTCGTCCAACAAATTGCGACGATTTCTGTCATGGCGTTACCAACTTAAAACAAAAATATTTCTGAGATTCTACACGGCTGCATAATTTAAATTGAAAATTAAACTTACTTTTTGGATACAGGATTCTATATATAGTTTATTAGATCACAGATTGGTATTTCTAGTCGTTTCAGACGACCATATAACATATAAGTATACTCCCATCTTATGGCGGTGGGTATAAAAATTTATATTAGATGCGCAACTAAGATCTCTCTTTTTTTTGTAGAAGTGCAAACATGTTTACAAATGATTCACTGAAAATATTGCCCTTCGTTAGCTACTACTTTTTCCCATCTTTTTGGTACAGTTCGAATTCCGTCACGGTAAAACTGTTTATCTTTTGAGGCTATCCCCGAATCTAGTCATTCCTTGATGTCGTCTTATAAGTCGAACTGCTGGTCAGTCAGACCGTGTGCCATCGAACGAAACAAGTAATAATCGAACGGCACAATATCTGGAGAAAATTGGCAGATGGGGTAAGAATTCCCATTTCAGCGTTTTCAGGCAGATTTTAAAGGGTTTGGCCACATGTGGCCGAGCGTTGTCATGCTGAAGAATCAATTTTTGGTACATCTCCGCGTATTGTGGGCGTTTGCTCGCACAGAGCTCGGCTCAATCGCATTAATTGAAGTCGGTACTGATCCTCAGTGATGATTTCGCTTGGTTTCAACAGCTCGTTATAAATAACATCGACCTGGACCCATTAAACACAGAGTATAACTTTCGCAGCGCGAATATTCGGCCGAGGCGATGACGTAGAAGCATGACCGGGTAGCTCCCATGACCTTCTTTTCTTTGGTTTGCTGTAGCGAATCCATTTTTCATCACCCGTTACGATGAAGAAAATCCTTCCTTTTTTATCGCTGAAGCAATTGTTCACAGGCGAAAAAAAACGGTGCTCAATATCCCTTGGCTTCGACTCATAAGGAACCCAAATTCCTGGCGATTGAATCATTCCTAACGCATGCAATCGCTTGGAAATTGCTTGTCCGGTAACGCCTACTACTGAAGGAAGCTCTACTTGCGTTTGAGACGGATCCCCATCAAGCAATGCCGTCAATTGAGTGTAGTCGAAGGTTTTTCATCTTCCTTCACGCGAACGGTCGTTAACATCAAAATCACCGTCTTTAAAGCGACGGAACCAATCTCGACACGTTGTTTCACTTAAAGCAGCATCTCCGTAAACGTTTTGAAACTCTCGATAAGCTTCAGTCGTCGCTTTTCTCGATTGAAAGGAAAAAATCATTACTTCCCGCATATGACGACTGTTTGGCACAAAATCCTGAGTATTCACACATCCAAAAAAGCATGATGTCAAAAGAAAATCATTATTATGTCGAGGCGGCATGTTTACCAAATGCCTAAGCTTGACTCATGATGTTTAAGTTATGCCAGAATCGACTAGTATCTACAGCTGGCGCCAGCTATTGGCAAACAGCCGGAGCTTAGTTGCGCACCTAATAGAATTTGGTTTTTATGCCTAGAAAAAAGCACAGTAGATCGGTATCCTCCCTTATCTTGGCAAATGTTAAAACATCTTAGGGAAAACATAAAATTTATAAGAAATGATGTCCATAAATGTTTTTGATTGTTGTTGTATTTGTGTTTAGATGACTGCAATGTATTAAAAAGGTGGTTGTCATGAAATGCCTTTTGAAGCGTTTAAAAGCATAACCATGACGATCTGGCGGGCTGAGCTGGCAACGCTGGACCTGTCATCTTGCAAAGTTTTTTGCATAACTGTGAAACTTCAAAATATATACCAATAAAGAGATAAAAACGAATCTTTCTTGTTATCCGTTTGTAATTGTAAACCCTGGTATGCTTACGGGAATACATGGGCATATCAAATTTCTAATCAGCCTACATTTAGTTGGTTCTATCTTTTATATTTTTGAAATGTTACGTATATACAGTGGTGTGAAAAATAATAAGGGCACTTATGCCCAACAATAATATTTGATCAGAAAATAAGTAAAATGAGAGAAATGCTCATAAATAACTGTATTAATTTTCAGCTAATATATTACAGAAACAAGTTCCGTTACAAAAATTCTTAGAATTTGTATACATTTAAAAAAAAAATGTTATTAAGCAGAGATCAGTTGGTTTTGGTTGTGCGAATTTATAAGGACAGTTTGTCGATTAACTAAAATGAAATAATATCAAAACTTTTAAAAGTTATTTTTTGTGTACAAAAGGCAAGAAGAGTGATTTTAGTGAAATTCAAACTTAAGAATAGCAAAATTTTGTAGTTTTTAAGGAAAAATTGGAAAATCTAAGCACTGTGACCTAGAACTAAGAAAAACTATTAAAAATTTGCATAAAGATGGAAATTCTTATAGAAAAATTTCAAAGTTGCTTGGAATTTCAAAAACAATGGTTGAAAATGCAGTCAAATGGATTCCGGTAAGAGAAACACTTGGTAAAAAAACTAAAAATTACACCTACAGTTAAACGTGGAATCATTCGATGTGTAAAAAAGAATCCATTTATCTCATCGAAACAGATAAACATGATTTAAACATAAAAATTGACACATCAACAATTCGAAAAACATTTATTGAAGAGAACCTTAAAGCTCATAGTGCTAGCAAAGCACCAATGTTGTCGAAGAAGAACATAAAACAAAGGCTAAAATTTGCTGAAGTTCACTCATGCTGGCCTCAAGAAAAATGGAGAAATATTCTATGGTCGGATAAGACAAAAATTAATTTATTTAATTCAAATAGAGGTCTTCATACTGTAAGAAGATCAATTAATACGGAATACAAACCAAAATACACTCTTAAGACGGTAAAACACGGCGGTGGTAATACCATTGTTTGGGGATCATTTTCTTACTATGGTGTTGAGCCACTGTATCGTACACAGGGCGTTATAAAGCAACAGATTATGTTGACATCCTACAAAATTGTAAGTTTCCTTATGCCGAAGAAAATTTGCCACTGCGATGGGTGTTCCAACTGGACAATGACCCCAAACATACGGCAAAGTGCACTAAGACGTGGTTTGGGAATAACAAGATAAATTTATTAGAATGGCCAGCGCAGTCTCCCGATCTAAATTCGATCGAGAATTTGTGGAATATATAGGTAGTGAAAACTACAATTAGAGGAAAGTGTCCCACGAATTGCGATCAGCTATGGGAAGTAATTCAGGCTGCGTGGAATGATATATCGATTTCAGTCTGCCAAAACCTTGTTGATTCTATGCCCCGACCATGCCTAGCAGTTTTAAAAAACAAAGGAGCCTCAACATAATATTAACTACTGGAAAACAATATTAGAACAGTATTAATTGTGAATCTCTTCTTTGTTGTTAATGTTATAGTATTATTTAGATGAAAACACGAAGTGTCCTTGTTTTTTTTCACAGGGTGAATTTGTATTTTAAATTTTATTTTGTTAAAAAAATTTAAAATAAAAACAAGAATTTTTAAAAACATAATCCAACTCGCTTTGTAATATATTACCTAAAAATAAGTACAGTTACTTTTAGCGATTTCTCTTTTTATTTATTTTCTGATCTACTGTTATAGTTTGACATTAGTGTCCTTATTATTTTTCACATCACTGTAAGTATCAGAACAAATTACCCTGTATTACATTCGTTGTAGAGCACACTATAACATCTTGAGAAAAAATCGGTACAATCGGTTAAGTGCCACCCCTTCCTTGATCTCTCAATTAGAGCTGTAAGATCATTTACCTATTTATTGGACATTTGTGAGTCGTCGCCACCGACTATCAACTGAAATATATAATGAAAATTTTTTTTTCACAACAGCTCTATTCATATTGCAATTTGCACGTGCTCCAATTTGTTGTGCAGGTTGTTAAAAATGTCATTTATTTTGTTATTCCGTCGTTAGAATGCCCAACAAGTACTTTGCCAAGTACCTGCTTAGGGGGTACCCATTATGGTTGTCCCATCGGTTTTATGATTTCATAAACGTTGTCGTTTCAATCAATTATAATTCTAATGGCTTATTAATGCACTGCAAATGTGTGACCATTTCCAGTGTTGCGTCGTAGCCAGTTTGATTTTCGTTCCCAGGCTGCAGTTGGTGGTTTGCATGGGGGATTAAAGTGAAATTTTATGCACGACACATTCCCGAGTTTTTGGTTTTTATGTTGGGCGCGTATTCGAAACTCATGCAGAGACTTTTTGAATATTGATGAATATTAGTTAGTTTTCCTTTACGACGTGGTGTACTAAATGTGAATTTAGTTATTTATTTACGTTTTTTTGTGATAACACAACTCACTCACTCGCTCACTCACTTACTCACTCACTCACTCGCTCATTCAATCGCTCAGTCGACTGCAACTAATGCAGTTTGTGAAGTGTTTTCTTGTGATACGTTATCGGACGTTACGTGTTTATAACACACCATTTTAGATTTCTTGGAATTTAGAAAAAGTTATTGTGCTTTTTTATTTCTACGTCTTTTTTTTCTCTAAAAATAACAATAATTTCACGTATGATTTTCAATACTTAGAATTTTGATTAATCGAAATTGTTTAGAAAAGAAAAACACAAAACAAGAGTAATTGCACGAATCGACTCAACTTTTTGATAATGTCAATGTCAGTTTATTGGAGTGTTCAGAATGAAAACAACAAAAAGACAAACATTTTTTTTTATTCTAAAATCGTACGTTGGATTTTTTTATAAATCTCATTTTCGATTTAGTGTTTTTTTACAATTTTCTGAAATGTGTTAACAATGGCCTTGACTTGAACAAACTTCAGTTTACAAAAAATGACTATAAACTGAATTCGATCCAACAATATATAGGGTGATTTTTTAAGATTTAAGTTTTTCAGGTTGGCAGCACTGGTTGGTAATGGCGTCCAAAGGTCATCTGTCAAAATGAAAACTTTACAGTATACTCTGTCACTTCATCATGGAAAGACTAACAAACGAGCAACGATTGCAAATCGTTGAAATTTATTATAAAAATTCGCTCAATGAAAATCCGCTGTTTTATCGAAAAATTGTGTTTAGCGATGAGGCTCATTTCTTACTGAACGGATAAGTACACTAGCAAAACTGTCGCATCTGGAGTGCTGAATGACAGTCGGAGTCGGAGTGATGAATGACAGTCTCGTGTGGTTTATGAGCTGGTGGCATCATCGGTCCATTTTTCTTCAAAGACGATCGTGGAAGAAACGTTACCGTCAACGGCTAACGATATCGAGCCATGATACGCGATTTTTTTTTTTGCCCCAATTGGCTGAGTTGAACTTGGTTGACATGTGGTTTCATCAGGATGGTGCAACATGCCACACTGCTCGTGAAACAATGGATATGTTGAGGGATGAATTGGGTGAGCAGATTATCTCTCGATTTGGCCCTGTGAGTTGGCCCCCAAGATCTTGCGATTTAACGCCTCTTGATTATTTCTTGTGGGTTTATGTCAAGTCGTTAGTTTATGTGGACAAGCCAAACACTATTGAAACCTTACAGGATAACATAACACGCGTTATTCGTGGAATACAGGCCGAAATGCTCGAAAAAGTAACGAAAAATTGGACCTTCCGAATGGACATTTTGAGACGGAGCCGCGGACAACATTTATATGAAATTATCTTTAAGAATTAAATGGCAAAGGCCAATTTATCGATTCCAATAAAAAATTTTAATATATGATGCAAATTTAAGTGTTTTATTCGATTTAAAAAAACAACTACGATTAAAAAATCACCCTATATTTGATGATATTAGACCTTTTGTTGTTTGTTATTCTAACAATAACCTAAATCTAAAAATAGATAACTGTGTACAGTTTTTGAGTGTTATTTCGAGATATTGCAACAACTAAATCTTGTTATTACATAAAAGTGGAGAAGCGTAGAAGATCGAAGCGCTTGGAATTATTTTTAACAGACGGCTTATAATAGATAAGGATGTCTGTTCCAGTCAACATCTAGCAAGAAGAATATACTCAACACGATGCGTGTTATCTCGAAACTAAATCCTACACAAAAGTGTTTTCTCAGTAATAGTAATAATTAGTTTTGAAGTAATTTTCACAGTTTTTACAAGTGACACAAAGAGTTCTAATAAAGCAAAGAACAAGCTGAAGACGAGAAGTGAACCGGGCGACTTTCAACAAATACCTATGAACAAATCCGCCCAACAAACCCGAGTTATGGTGCTCAGAAACCGTCGACTAACAACAGAAGGCCTTGCTGATCATGCTGGCATAGCAAATGGATCAGTCAACTTCATTTTTGATGATGCTTTGGGCTCCAGGCACATCAACACCATTCGCAAAAAGAGGCTGGTTTTACATGTTTTGCTCGATAATACGCTATCGCCTTATCTCCGCAACTGAAATCGTCCCACAATCACCGTTTCCGCCTGGTGTAACATCGTACGATTTGTGGCTACTTGCTAGCTTCGAAAGATTGCTGTGGGTGGGAACATTGTTTAGAGTCGATTTAAGATGTTAAACGTGACTCTCTGCGCGCTCTGAAGGCTACATATGCTTCGAGTGTTGAAAAAACCTTTGGCATAAGTTCATTATGCTCGGGAGGACACTTTGAAGGCCATGAAATAAATTAAGAGACATACGGGAAACTGGTCTACTTTTAAGACACGGTAAAAAGTAGCTCCTAACATGGATGTAAAATATTTGTGTTTGTAAAGTGAATTTTTCGGTACAGTTCATATTTACTACCCTTCATTTTTGAAAGACGCTAAAGTTAGATTTAATGCATATATTTTGTCATGTTAAAGGTATCGTTTTTTTATATTTTGGTGTAATTTTGATGTACTCCGATTCTCGACTGATTTGAATACAGTAGACATTCAATGACATTTTATTATTTGTTATTTGTTTATTAACAAAATCATATTATTATTGTCACAAAAGGGTTTCAAGAACTTGAATGATTGTGTTGCTTCAAGTGATGATTTTCAATTAGAAACATGGCATTGCAATGGAAATAATGGCAAATACATGCGGGTTGTGTATAAATTACATAATACTAAACGTGATGAATGAAAAGAATAATATTATTATATTATTTACATATACATAAAGGGTGTCCCAACAAGAAAGCAAGATTTAAATTCTAAATAAAACACAGATATTGAAAAAAAAATCGTGAAACTTTATTATATCGTAAAGTAGACAGAATGAGGTTATGTATGGAACAACACATCGAGCAGATGGCCGCCGCGGCTTTGCTGGCACACACGCGATCTTTTAATGGAATTTCCAATGACCATTTTGCATAAATGCTGCGGTATTTCATTAATGCAGCGTCCAATTTCCTCTTTTAAGACTTGAGTCGTCGTCGGCTTATTCGCGTAAACCACCGACTTCAAAAAACCCCAAAGAAAAAAGTCTAATGGTGTTAAATCGCACGATAAAGGCGGCCAATTCTGGTCTTCAAAACGCGAAATAACACAACCGGGAAATGACTGATACAACAATTGAATTGTTTTTTTTGTTTTTTTTTTTTTTGGCTGTATGACATGTGGCGCCGCTTTGCTGAAACCACATGCCCTTCAAATTCATTTCTTCAATTCTAGGCACAAAAAAACTGGTTATAATTTCACGATACCGAACACCATTGACTGTTTGCGTTTGACATGCCTCATTTACATAAAAAAGGTCCAATGATTCCTCCAGCCCAAAATTCACATCACACAGTGACACGTTGAGGATGCATTTGCTTCTCGTGAATCACTTGAGGATTTTCCTCACCCCAAATGCGACAATTCTGACTATTGACGAAGCCATCAAGATGGAAATGGGCCTCGTCACTGAAGATGATTTTATTGGCTTTTTCATGTTGTCTCTCCAATACCCAATTAACGAACTCTCTTCGCTGTCCATGGCCAGCTGGCTTCAGTTCCTGAGTCAATTGAACTTTGTATGCATGAAGATGCAAATCTTCGTCAAAATTCGCTGCATAGTGGATTTGGAGACACCAATTTGCTGAGCTCGGTGTCGAATTGAGGTGGATGGAGTTTGAGCGACATCATCACGTACAGCTGCGACATGTTCGGTCGATCGATCTGGTCGGAGGCGCGTTGTTGTCTTTACATCACTAACAGACCCAGTTTTGGCAAATTTTTCCATTAATCACTTTACAGTTGACTCTTTTAAAGCATTATTGTGACCCCAAATTGATCGGTATTTGCGAAGTGTAGCCGCAAAACTTTCACCATTTTGGTAAAACAATTTCACAATGAGAATGCGTTGTTCATTCGTGTAGCGCTCCATTTTTACTAACCTCGTACCTTCTACTAGCAAACAATAACAATTGTTCAAATGTCAAACAATGACACTTCGAATGACGCCAAATTTAAATCTTGCGTTTTTGTTGGGACACCCTTTATTTGGATCACCGTCATTCCCAATGCCAGCAGCAGATCGCAATCGTTTCACATTCGTTCAAACTGTCGATATTACCAAAAATGAAATACTCAAATGACCCAAAGCCAAGGTCTGGAAAGGGATATGAGCTGGACACTGCCTAATGGGATAAGTTATAAAGAAAAAAATATCCGCAAAGTAATCTGTTATGGACTGACCACCAATACTATATTCAGATTGGCAAATCTATAAAATTACTTTGTGTCCCTTTCATATATTACGTTCCAGCTTACTCAAATAATGTCTGTATTCCTTTTTGGACTCAGAATTTAATTCATTCTTTGTCATAGCATATTTACCATAATCGAATCAGTCAGTCTGGAAAGATGGAGCGATGACAAAAATACCGCTGCTAAGTGCGGCTTTCAAAGCAATGATTAAAGATAAGCAACAACAAACCAAAGCAGTAAAATTGGCCAAAAATTTGTTAAGCTTTCTTTAATGGAAAGTTTTTGCAAATTTTTGAAAATTATTGATTTTGAAATTATTGATATTTTTACAAATATAGCAACTAATTGCGATACTTGGAGGAACTTGGATTTTATAGACATGCATGGAATTATTCACAGAATATGTTGAAATGAGCTAGAGCTGTGTAAGCACTACTTCTACCTATAATAATAATCTGCCCTTGTGGAAACAACCAACTAGGCTTATGGATTTCTTTACTTTGAAATTTGGTTTCACTCACTATCATGTTTTATAGACTAAACAAGAACCAATTCCCAATGAAGTATGTGAGAGCTCTTTACATTCAATGAACTTACACCCTTTCTATTTTTAGACTCACTCCAAGAGACTTGCAATTTAACGACGATTCCGAGTGTCACAACTTGAGAAGCATTTACTAAACTTGTCAGAACCGACTACTCGATTCGTTCGTCAAACACATCGAGGTGACTGCCGCTCCACTAATGATAGGTGGCTGTATCAGGGATTGAACCCGTTGTTAGGGAAACAATAGTCGCGTGTAATAACCATCGCGCCACGGTTGGTCGCAATGTTTTACTGAAAATTTGCCAAAATTCCATCGTAGTTGTACGTGTATGAACGGTGTAAATCAACAGAGAGAAATTGATTTTTGTTTACACATATTTATGTCAAAGTTTTCCCCGTTCGTAGTTGCGTCGTTATCATTCGGCTCTCGTTTGAAATAAAACTCAAAAACATTGAGAACGAATGATGTTCTTTAGTTATAAATAACTATTTGTAACATGATATTTCTATTGGAAAACAACACTGAACTACATAAGAGGATGGATTTACTTTCTTCGCCTCAAAATTTTGGAACGATTTGAAAATAGTTTTAGTTTTCATCATACCTTCATTCACACAAACTGCTGTCCCTATCAAGACCCGACGTCTTATTGCTTGTATCCATCATGACGGAACACCGTCTGATTAGAAGACATGCAGTGAAATTGATGGTTGCGTCTAGTGACTTCTGCAGGAGCTGTGAGGATGAGTCAATAGAACATCTTCTCCGCAATTAACCCGCCCTGGCGAACAGGCAGGGATCAACACTGGGCTCTTATTTCTTTAGGGACCTAGGAGATCTGGACGATATAGATATTGTACAACTTAAGACCTTCTTGAGGCTCTCAGGATGGTTTAAGGGGGTAAACTAGGGACATCCATATCTTTAGTTTCCGTGGTATCACAATAGTCCATAGTCTAAGTAAGTCTGTCTATTCAGACTGCCACGCCGACCGGGTCTGGGTTTCCTCATGTTATATAAATAGAAACCGATGCTTGTTGATTTAGCGTTGTATTCAATTTCCATGTGATTTATTATTATTTTGTTAAGATATTTTTCCTTACTTACTATTTTTTTTTTTTTTTATTTCACAATTATTTTTTATTATTTGGTCCTTTTTCCACATATTCTTATTCATACATTTTCTGTCCTTCCTTACAATAATAGAAATACTTTTGCTGACCAGTGTAGCCAATTAAGCGACGTATTTATGATGGCGCCAAACTCATTTGATTGGTCGGCTGCGTCCGCAACCGTAATTGAAAACACTGCGATGTCTCTGGGCTGATGAGTTGCAAATTGAATTTGCCGTAAAGTGATTGAGGTTTGTTGTTCGTTTACAATTGTAGAATTAGCAAAAAAAAATCTGAAATGGTTATTTTCTCCCACTGTAATTTGATATCATTCAATTACAGTCGAGGATTCACTCAACTCAAATGTTTCGAATAGAATTGACATTTAAACGATTGTGTTTTTATGTAACAGCTTTCTGAGTGCGGTTTAGTTATACAAACTATTAAGAGTGACATTTTATGGGGATTATAATTATTTAATTAATTTCTACAACAATTGTAATTGGGTTATTCAAAACCGAAAGCGAGAATAGAAAAATCGGTGATTTTTGGTACAAACAATAATCCGATTTTTTTTTTTAAAGCAGTGATTGTAGAAGAGTTTACGTTGTCAAATAGTCAATTTGCATAATTTTTGTCGAATTATTGTTTAGGTGTTAAGATGGCCATACACAAAACCATATCAAAGTTTTGATATCACTCGCCTATATGGAGTCAAACCAAACTACAAGCATGAACAGATTGTTTAAAACGTATTTGGGCAATTTTTTGTTGTCGTCCTATCTACTGGAGGGACCCCCTATCTGGAACTAATAGACTTGAAAATGTGATTGCCAACGTTTTACCGCAGTTTCACGTTATTGAAGTTAAAGATAAGAAGAACAAAAATTTGTAGCAAAAAGTCTTTCCTTCAATCAATCTGAACCCTTCCTTCTAGAAATCGTTGAAAGATGGACCCAAAAAAACACATTTTTTGAAAAATCGACCTGAAGGTTTTTATAAAAATTTGTCTCAAATTTCATATGAAACGTCATCCACAATTATGAGTAACCTGTTTATGGGCGTTATTTCAAAATAAAAAATGGACCCAAAAAAAGAAAAATAGCCCTTTTCTGTAAGGCAGTGCTTTGTATAAACCTATTATAAATCACAAAGTAAATTTTTCTTTAGTTATTAATTGTGTACTTGATTTTGTATACAATACATTCACATTAAAATATTAAAAATAAAATCATTAAAAGTGAACATGTGAACTAGAAAAAAAAATTAATCGGCGGAATTTTCTGAGGAAAATTTCGACCGCATTGTTGACATCCGTACTTGCTTTTTATTTAGATAAGAACTCGTATGAAAAAAGTTTGTTTTAATCAAAGCTAAAAAGAATAAAAGCATTAGAAGTAAACACGTGAATTAAAAAAAATAATCGACGCAATTTTCTGAGGAGAATTTCAACTATTTTGTCGACATTCGTAACTTTTTTTATTTAGATAAAAACTGTTATGAAAAAAATTTGGTTTTAATCAAAATTATAAAAGAATAAAAGCATTAAAAGTAAACACGTGGACTAAAAAAAAACAATCGACGGAATATTCTGAGGAGAATTTTGACCGCTTTGTCGACATCCATACTTTTTTTATTTAGATAAGAACTCATATGAAAAAACAAGTGGTTTTAATTAAAACTAAAATGAATAAAACCATTAAAAGTAAACACGTGAAAAAAGAGAAAAAATAATCGACGGAATTTTCTGAAGAGAATTTCGACCACTTTGTCGACATCCATTCTTTTTTATTTAGATAAGAACTCGTATTCAAAAAAAGTTTATTTTACTCAAATTAAAATAACCACAAATAAAATAACAAAAAATATTCAAATAAAAGTCGTGCGATTTTTATTTGAAAGATTTTGGAATGCTGCGCTGACTTCAGCGACACACATCTGCACTATTTTTTGCTTTTATCCTTAAAAGAAGAAGAAGAAAAAAGAAAGAAAAAAGAAAATTAAAAAAATTAAATAATTAAGTAATAATTATTAATAAATAAAAAAAACAATTAAATAAAAAAATTTAAAAAACCGAAAATCTTTTGAAATAATAAGTTGGTTTTTACCAAACCTAAAAAAATATCCTTAAAATAACAAAAAATGTTCGAATAAAAATCGTGCGATTTGAAAGATTTTGGAATGCTGCGCTTACTTCAGCGAAACACATCTGCACTTTGCATTTACCCCTAAAAGAAAAATAAAAAAAATAAAATAATTAAGAATAATTATTAATAAATAAAAAAATTAAAATTAAAAAAAAGCAGAAAATCGTGCGATTTTCCGTTTGAAAAAAATAAGTTTGTTTTAATTAAAACTAAAAAAATAGCCTTAAAATAACAAAAAATGTGCGAGCAAAAGTGGTTCGATTTCTATTGGAAAGATTTTCGAATGCTGCGCTTACTTCAGCGACACTCACACACACATCAGCGCTGTTTTTGCATTTACCCTTAAGAGAAGAAGAAAACGAAAATAAAAAAAAAACGTAATAATGAAGTAATAATTCTTAATAAGTAAATAAACAATTAAATAAATAAAAAAAAAATTAACAAAATCTTAAAAAATGGAAAATCGTGCGACTCTTGGATTTCTCTTGTCTGCGCACATACTTCTTCTTCTTAAGTAGCGACTAGAATAGACATACTTATCTATTATACGTCGCCCGTAGAAAATAATTCCAAGCGCTTCGATCTTCTGCGCTTCTCCTCCAAGTCGTCACACCAAGCTTCGATAGTATTTCAAAAGCCTGGTCCTTCCAACGGAGTTTTCGTCGCCTTCTTCTGCGCCGTCCATCGAGTTCGTCATCGAAAACTTTCCGTGCCGGAGCATTTGGATCCATCCGCACAACTTGACCCAGCTAACGCAATCGCTGTATATTAATGCGTTTGACCACGTCGATGTCGGCATATAGCATATAGCTCATACAGCTTATTGTTCATGCGACTCTCCATTAACGATGATGGGTCCATATATTTTCCGGAGTATTTTCCTCTCGAAAACTGCCAGTACTGATTCATGCGCTTGCATCACAACCCAGGATTCTGCGCCATGTAACAAGACAGGTAGAACCAACTATCAAACGTTGGTTCGGATTTTTGTTTGTCGAAAGAGAGTTTTATCATCGAATCGCTTGCTTAGCCCATAGTAACATCTGTTAGCAAGCAAAATTCTCCTCTTTATCATTCGTTTTGTTTACAGTGCAACCCAGGTAGATGAATTCTTCCACCACTACAAAATTATGATTGTCAAACGTTTACATTGCGTCCCAAACGGCTAGATTCTTTATTCGTTGAAACCAATAACTTTGATTTGTCCTCGTTTACCACCAGACCCATTTCCGCTGCTTTCTTTTCGATACTTGAGAAAGCTGCAGTAACATCTCGCAGTTTTCTGCCAATAATGCCTATGTCATCTGTATGTGCGAGTGACACATGACTTTTGTTAAAGATGGTACCAGACGTGTTACTGCAGCTTTCCTCATAATCATCTCTAACAGTATGTTGAAGAGGTAACACGATAGATTGTCGCCCTGCCTAAATTCTTGTTTGGTATAAAACGGATCGCTTAAATCTTTGTCTATCTTTACTGAAGATTTCATGTCAGTCAGCGTCATCCTAAAAGACGTATAAGCTTCATAGGAATTCCAAACTCGGACATGGCCTCATACAGTTTTTGCTGTATCGGGCTATCGAATACAGTTTTATAATCGACGAAGAGATGGTACGTGTCGATCTGTTTTTCTTGGGTCTTCTCGTGTGTGAATATCTGGCCAGTTATTGATTTGCCAGGTCTAAAGCCACGCTGATAAGGTCCAGTCAGGTCAGTTAGAAACGGCTTTAGTCTTTCACATATCCCACTCGACGGGACCTTATAAGCAATGGATAAAAGACTGATACTGCGATGGATTTTATAAACACTTGGATCGCCTTTTTTAAACACAGGAAACAGTACAATTCCAATCATCGTACATGTTTTCCTCGAGCCAAACCGTATTGATGCAGGCTGTTTATCAGCTCATCGCCATCAACAGCTCTGCTGGCAGGCCATCAGTGCCCGCAGCTTTGTTGTTCTTGAGCCACAATACTGCTGTTCTGATCTCTGTTTGGCTCGAAGCTGCGGAATTTATGCCATCGTGGATAATTGGAATGATTTCCTTACTCGTGCTGCTCCATAGTTGCAGCGCATTCTGCGTATCCGTGACCAGATTTCCCTTGCTATCCTTACAGGAGGGGAACCCTGTTCCGTACCTTGTACTTCTTATCTTTTAGTAGAATTTTCAGGCTTCACCTAGACTAGATGCTAGAACTAGTGAATTCTAATTACACAGTCAACAGGCTTCGAAATGACGCCTTCCAAACCGCAAAATCCTTATCAAAGACGATCAAGTTTCAGGGTAATGCTGCGTTTCACGCTCGGAATAATTACCAGAAGACCTTCGACAGATTCTAGATTTGTGGAAAGAGATTTCGTGAATTTTGCACCACGATAACGTTTCATCTAAGAACGAATTTCTTTGAACAAAAATGAACAAATTTAATCTAACAACCGCTGTATTCCCCTGATATGGGTCCGTCTGATTTTTTCTGTTTCCAAACCTGAAATTGCAGCGTCGAGTCACACTTTTCTAGTGGCCAGAAGACCTAAAGGAAAATTCACGGCGGAATCTAAATTTGTCCGGAAAATATGTTTGGAAAAATGTGAAGTCATTCTAGCAAAAGCTGACGTTATAGAAGACTGTTTAAATGCGATAGCTAATAGAAATATCGTTATTAGATGACTCCTTGGAGGTTTCTGAGTACTGTCGATTACAATCTTTTGATATATGACATAAAAAAATATTTCATTTCAATGATACATAAATTTTCTTTTTTATGGAATCTTTTTTTCTGTTTGTTTTCTTTTTTCGTTCTTCCAAAGGAGTTGACTGTCACTCAGTAATCTTGTAATTGTTGATTTACGATAAACTCTTAATTAATTTCCTGCAACACTATATTATGAACTTTTTGAAAATTATTTTGAAAATTCTATTTTAAACTCCCCTTTGGAGATGTTGTGACAAATCTGTCTCTTCTGTCCCAAATAATGCTGAACGAAATTCTGTAGCGTGTGTAAGAAGAACGTGAGTCTATTTATTTTTATCCCAAATGTTGTGTTCGATCATCTTGACGCAATTTGGTGTACACATGTTGCAATTACTTAAATCTCTCAACGACTTTCCACACCGTTGCACAAACTTTATCCTCCCCACCTCACCTCTCTGCTTGTCCCTTCCTTGGTAAAACATTTGCGGATCATGAATGTGACTTTTTAATCGCTTTTTTCCACTCTTTTGCTAAATTGATTTTCAAAGCAATTTTTCATATTTAAACCGCTGATAAAGAGATTAATTCGCATGCCGTTTTAGTGGGGAAGCAAAAAAAATTACTAAGCTTTATTTAAATACTCCGAAAATGCGATTTGGCAAAAACTAAAATAAATAAATTTAAGCGTTTTCGTGCATGCAAATATGAAGTGGAAATTGGTGGGGTTTTCAGGTTTTTTTTCTTTTTTTTTTTTTTTGCTTCCTACGTCTCAAGACAGACAATTCTACAAAAACAATGACGTGCAGAAAAAGTTGTTTTGAAATTTGATGATCTCGCTGTTATTGCACTGCACAAACGGCTATGGGATTGTCAAATAGAGGAAGAAGGTGGCGCGTGAAGTTGTGTAATTTGTTGGACAAACAAACACCCATTGAAATACAGAAATCAAGCATGATTCTTTTGAAGCCGCACTTTTCATTGGAAATAGTAGAAACGGTGGGCATAAGAAATTAATCGAGCATAAATAGGTTTAATTTCGGAGCTTTGCGACATAACTCTAATACAACATGCTGAGATTGCTTCAAATCTTGTTGCAACAAATCAACAGTCAGCGTTACTGCTTGGAAATTTAAAAAGATGACAGAAAAATCCATATTTGAATGTGGTGCAAAAGAAGGAAATTTTCCACAGAAAAAAAGGAGAGTCGCCCTTTAAAAAATCTAAATTTATTAAAAATTGTACTTGACATGAGAAATAATTCACTAAAATACTAGATTTAGAAGGCATTTGATTTGTTTAATTAATTTGTTTAAACATTATGCATAAGCTCCATACTAGAATTCGATAAATAGATTTTCGACTAATCGCCTATTTGCAAGAAAAAGCGGAAAATTCGACATCGATAAACCGAGTTTTCTGCTGTAAAAGTCAACTTTTATATTCGAGTTTTAGACGCGTTTTAGTTACCAGATCAGTAAAATGAAGCTTATTGCGAAATACTGGGTTGCCTATTTTTCGGTGCCTAAAGTAAAGTTTATTAAAACACACATAAAGCTATGATTTCAATGAAACTTCTATTTCATTACAATGCTTGGACCTTGCCATTATATACGAAATATAATGTCATTTAAATGATAGCCCCTACCTTGTTGCAGCAATGGATTCTTTTGAGGTTGTTTTCGACCATTTTTCCCTACATTTCGGGGGGCGGTATATTGGCGATAACTTGACAAATATTTGTTTTCAAATGCTCCGACGTTTGGGGATTTTCCGTGTAAATACGGTCTTTAACATAGTACTGCGAAAAAAGTCTAACGCCGTCAAATCTTATAATTTTGGTGGCCAATTGATGACGTCGTCGAAACGTGGGATTACGCTTTTTGGAAACTTCTCATGCAATAAAGCCCAAATCGGTCGAGATGTGTGAGTCGTGGCATCGTCTTATTGAAACCACATATCCTGCAGTTCATAATCTTCAATTGCAGGCAAAAAAAAAGTCGGTTATCATATGGCTTTACCGCTCTGAATTGAAATTCGGATTATCCACCACACTTTCACTAACAGAAGCGATATTTTCGGCAGTGCTTACATTGCAATGCTTCGTAACGCAATGCTTTCGTAACGCTTCTAGCCTCTTCAAATTTCTATATAACTATACAGAATCTATGGAATATCGCTGAAAAAACTGTATCGGACTAAAAGGAGATTCATTTCCATGAAAAGAGGTTAGTTTGCCCTAATACAGGGTGTCCGTCGGAAAGGTATACTACTTTGTTAGTTTGTAAATTTTGATTAAATGAAAGAGAATGGACCATATATTGATAAATGTTTTATCTAATGTCGTCAATTATGTATGAAATACTATATCAGATAAATGTCCGCCTCTGTTAGCCTCACAAATGCGAGCCCTTTTGAGCACATTTTTCATTACATTCTCACACATTTCACGCGGTATTCCATTAATTTCATCAGGAATATTTTGCTTGAATTGCTCAAGCGTTTCTGGTTTGTTTGCATAAACCTTGCTTTTCAGATAACTCCACAAAAAGTAGTCCGGAGCAGTCAATCAGTCCGTGGAGGTCAATCAACATCACCATTTCTTGAAATAACTTGTTGTGGAAAGAGGTCTCGCAGTAATTCCGTTGTAACCCTGGCTGCATGCGATGTGGCACCATCTTGTTGATACCACATGTTAACCAAGCCCAAAGCATGCAGTTGTGGCGTGAAAAAGTTTTCAATCATATCACGATATCGCTCCCCATTGACAGTTACCGTTACGCCGTTTTCAGTTTCAAAGAAGTAACGTCCAATGATTCCTCCTGACCAAATTGCACACCAGACTATCACTTCTAATGGATGCAAAGGTAACTGATGAATAATTATGATGATTTTTTCATGAAAATCGGGGTAGTCATGGGCGAGCTGCTGTAACATCCTATTTTCATATGTACGGCGGCGCAAATGATCTTGTGGAAGAGGCTTTTGTGTCAACTAAATCTTAAATGGAAACAAATGCAAATCCTTGTGCAAAACTGTGGCCAAAATTGTCTTTTGAAGAACGAGCTCCTGAGCACGGCGTCGAATTGAGGTTGATGGATTGTTTTAAACACTTTCTTGAGCAACAGTAATGTTTTCAACCGACCTTGCAATACGCTGGCGCCCTTACTTGGACCTATCAGCTACAGACCCTCTTTCTTCGAAATCATTCACTACACGATAAATAGTGCATCTTGTTGGCTCGTTATTTCTTCCAAAAATGTCACGTAACTTTCTCATCGTCGCAGCAATCGATGATTGATTTTGATAAAATGTTTTAACGATTAAAACACGTTGGTTTATAGAATATTTTTCCATAATAATTTTGCCACGTCTCTACTTCACGACTGCCAAATATGAACTGTCAAGACTAATATTTACCAAAATGGCGGCAGGACAAAGTAGTATACCTTCCCGACGGACACCCTGTATAAAAATTGTGCCCTCACTCATAAGAAATGACTGAAGATTGAAAAGTTGTGTACCATTTATTATATTCGTATACTCTACTTTTATAGTGTAGACTCGCTTAGAAAAAGAATTTTTTGGAAATTCGAAAATGGCATCATCGCCAAACCACAAAATAGTGGAGTTAGAATCGTTAAACTGTGTGTGCGTATAAATGCATCCATCAGCGGCAAGCAAGAAATTACCTTAAAACCAAAGTGCTGCAATAAAAGTAAAGCAAATTGTTTTGTCCGAAAATTCAATTGTTAGGATCTTAACCGAAAGGATGGTATAAAAAAATTCGCACCACTTGGATTAAATGATAGAAGTCAGAATATTGAAAATTTGTAAGAAGCTTAGTCCTGCAAAGATGTTAAAGAGGCAATCAAATGCAAAATAGCGACCACTCGTGAGTAATAATATAGCTTTATGGTCTAAGTATAAAGAAATTTTGCTAGACCACCAATTGATTTGATCTTTATTTTTAATAATGCTTTTTTTTTAGTGTGTGATATCTACTAATCTTTGATCAATTTTCCATGACTTACAGTTTAAGGAAAAATTAAGATAATTTGAATATTTAAATATCTAGATTTCTTTCATGTCTATCCAGTTGTTTCAACAACACAACTGCTTTTCCATTAGTTACAAGTAGTACCTTTTTTAACAGGCTACCATTACCAGGCTTCCAGGAATGTTCAGTGAAAGTAAAATATAATGTGTGTTTTTTATACTGAAATTTGCAAATAAAACATAACATGCAGATAAATTGGACACTTTAAGAGCTGAATAACAGCTCACAACCAATTTGGTGTTGTACGAGGTGTGATAAAAAAACGGTTTTTTTTTCAAATTTCGTGAAAATTTCGTTGGTACGCATGTTTGTTATATATGTTGACAATATCAGTCATTTTTGATTGTCAGTTTGTTTTTGACAGATAAAACGGTTAGTCGTGTTTTGATGTGCTCTTCAATTTTTAACTATTCAAAAAAATGGATCAAAGAAACTGTATTAAGTTTTGTGTAAACAATGAAATTAAATATGCATGGACATTTGAAATGTTGACTGTGGCGTTTAGCGAGTCTACTATGAGCAGAACACAAATTCAATTGTGGTATAACCGATTTAAGGAAGGCCGAGAAGATGACGATGCTCGTGAATACAATTTTTCGATAAAACAGTGGATTTTCATTGAGCTTTTGCAAGGCCCATTCACCAAAAAGTAGACATTGTGGTAGGTCATTCGACTTGAGTTCTTGCATGAGTTGCATTTTATAGGCTTTCAAACCCTAATCGACGTGTAAAATTTTCCCAATAGCAAAGAACGGCGACTAATTGACATTTCACGATCATCATTAACACTGGTCGCTACGGCTGCAATATTTTCTTCGGTACACACACTATGCATGCGAGACCATGGTTTTATGTCCAAAAAAGTAAATTTGGTGCGAAATTTGGAGATAACAGCACGAATTGTTGATTCAGCAGATCGATTATGACGACCATAAAATGGTCGTATCAAACGATGCACATTTGTCACACAGCACGAATTTTGATAAAAAAAAATGTCAACGATGTGCAATCGTTGTTCGTTTGTTAGTCTTTCCATGATGAAATGGCAGAGTATACTGTACGTTGTTCACTTTGACAGATGACGTTTGAACGCCATTACCAACCAGTGCTGCCAACCTGAAAAACTTAAATCTTAAAAAATCACCCTGTATAAGTCCCAAATGCTTAGACGCTGGACGCTCTGTTGTTTTAGTGTACTCATTATTCTTTCACAAATATTACTTCTGTTATGGAAAGTAATGTCTGTGCGTTGTGGTACGTAAACTTCTTGATATAAGAAATTTCTTTTGCGACAAATTTACCTGTCTAGTATTAGTAGTTTTTGTTGGTTTTGTTTCTTTTTTTTATTTCAAATATCATATAATCAAGATATTTCCAGTAAATGATATTATTATTTTAACTCTCCTGTCTCCCGTTTAATGGATGCCACTATTTCTTGTCTATGGCCACCCAAAGTGTGCCACCATTTTTGTGGATTTGTACGTAACAAATTTATTACGCCCAAAAAATTAAACGCCTCTGTAGTGAACTGCTCTCTTATCTATCCCCTTCATCTGCTCAAGCTGTTCGGGAACCGCTTGCTGCGCATGTGTGGCTGTATTTATGACACATTCGATTTGTAGCTGGATTTATTATATCTTTTAGTTAATTCCTTTTTAATAAATCGTGTTGTTTTTACGCCATAAAACACAAGAGTTTATCTTAAAATGGCAATAAATTCAAAAGTGATCAACTGAAAGCCACCACTCCACATTACACTCATTGGGGTGACACAATTTATTAATCCATGTACGACGACGGCGATGGCGATAACAAGTTTCGCTGGTGTTCACCACTTTGCTGGGACAAATTTGTAGTTCCTGGTTTGTGCAACCAACTATTACGACTGCTACTACTGAGAAGTACTCGTACTATAAGTGATACTCAACTCACTCATTCATGCATCTGTGGCAAGCAGCCTCAATCCCTTGCCACCGCCTCGAAAACTTTGGGATGGTGATTTTATCTCATCATTATCGTTGCTCTCCACGTTTTCCCAACTACTTTGTATGACACGATCACTTAAAGTTAATTTATTTTGTATTCCGTTTTCTTTTAGCCTCAACTTTTAAGCTAATTATATGTTTTTGCGGTTATTTTTTCGCTTTTAAATATAACAATTACATGTTGTAAGTAACCATCTTCCATGTGGTATTGCATGCGATTGCCTGGGGCGGGTTTGCAGCAGAATAAGAAGAAGAAGTAGAGCGGGGAGGAGGGAATAAGAGAAGGTCTTTTTGAAACGCCTCGTTTTACAATTGTGCTGGATGGAGTGTGGATGGAAAAGCGATGCTGAAGCCGAAACTATAGTACGTTTTTAGGTCTCAAAACCTAATGAAGGTACTTTTGCCTCCAAATCTTTTAATATAAATAACACGAATATTTCAATGGTTCTTCTAGAATGTACCTACTTAGATACCGATCTTCACTTTTTTCGTTATACAGGGCGGGCCACAAGGGTGTTGGCGGTTTAAATATTCAATTAAAAAAAAACTACGAAACATTAAAAAAGTACATTTGTATTTTTAAAAAGTAGAAGCATGGGAATTTTTAAGACTTAAAAATAATGTTGTCCAAATGGCTTCCCTCGGCTGCTTGACACTCTTGGAACCGAAGTCGCAAATTTGGGAAAACTCGTTGAAAATTTGTTCTCTGTATTTTGTTACTTTCCTGAATAATGTTCCTCTTCAACTGCTCTAAATTGGTCGGATTATTCTCGTAGACTACCGATTTGAGCCCCACAGAAAATAATCGCATGGAGAGAGATCGGGGCTACGTGGGGGCCATTCAATATCCCCCCTTTTCGAAATGAGTTTTCCAGGAAGAACTTTTTTCAGCAGCTCTATTTATACCCTAGCCGTATGACATGTGGCCCCATCCTGTTGAAACCACATCCTCGAGGTATTGCCTTGAAATTCTTGCAAAGCTGGCACCAAAAAGTCTGCTAGCATGTTGCAATAATTGTTCGCTCTAACCGTCATCGCATGCCCTCTTTCGTCCTCAAAAAAGTATGGTCCAATAATACCGGTTGACGTTATCCCAGCCCACACGACAAGCTTAGGGCTGTGAAGTGGACGTTCATGCAAGCGTCGGGGATTAGTCTCGGACCAAAACCGACAATTTTGCTTGTTCACATGGCCATTGAGGTGAAAATTGGCCTCATCACTAAAAATCACGTTGTTGAAATGGTTGAACCGCTCTAGCATCAAATTGACAAAGTTAAGTCGGTTATTGGCATCATCGGGTTTTAATTCTTGGACTATCTTAATCTTATAAGCCTTCAAATGCAAATCACGTTTCAAAATTCGTCGTAAAGCTGTTCTTTTGACATCCAAAGACTGACTTCTCTTACGTGTTGACTGTTGCGGATTTCGCTGAACTGAAACACGAACACGCTACACAATGTCGGCTGATCTTGCAGAAACTGGGCGACCACGAACCGTAATTGGTACTGTTGAGCCGGTTGTTTCGAACATTCTGATCCATTTTCGTATCACATTGGCGCTTGGAACTTCACTTAAACCGTGTAAACCGTGTTCATGCTGATACAAACGTCGTGCAGTAATCACTGATTTATTGTTTTCGTAATACGCTCGGACACAAAATGCACGCTGCACTCCCGTGTACGGCTCCATGGCGACTAAATTTCCAGGAAGCGGCGCAGCGAACAACACATCCCCCCGCCACCCCGCGCCACGCGTTGCCGAGAAATTGAAGAATTAAATCGCCAACACTCATATGGCCCACCCTGTACATAGTTTCGATTTTCGAAAGATATATACGATAAATTGAATCTATTAACAAGATCTTGACCATAATCTTTTGCGTTATTCATTAGATTTGTTGTCTGAGATGTTCGCTTTTCTGTGCACAACATGAATCAGCCAATGCAGTCGTTGTTATGTTTGATTTATTTGGAAGTATTTTTCCGATAGGGATTTTATGACAGATTACACTGCCAGATTATCAAATAGATTACAGCATTTTTGGTCAGTATTATATGACATTGACGAAAAGTCTGGGCCGGCCACAACATTTACAAATTAATTTGATGCATTACAAAAGTCAATGAGAAACTTGAACGCCAATTTTTATTATTGAATAATACAGCACTCAATAGACCAATTCTTGCCCGCACGTAGTAAAGAAAATGTAGCAGTTATTGCTGAGACTGTACACAATCACCGTAGTGAATTGAATCGATTCGACTTCGTCCTCAACAGCCCAGCTTGTCGTAGGCAAAGATTAGGTTTAAAAAACATACAAAATCCAATTCACAATAATTGAATCCTGCCAACTGTCCAAGTCGATATGACTCCGTCCTCAACAGGTCAGGTTGTCGTAGGCAATGATTAGGTTTGAAAACATACGAAATCCAATTCGCAAGGCTTGAATCCTGGCAACTGTCCACATCGATTCGACCGTCCTCAACAGCTGAGCTTATCGTAGGCAATGATTAGGTTTAAAAACATACAAAATCCAATTCGCAAGACTTGATGAATCCTGGGAACTGTCCACATCGATTCGACTCTATTCTTAACAGCTCAGCTTGTCGTAGGCAATGATTAGGTTTAAGAACATACAAAATCCAATTCGCAAGAATTGAATCCTGCCAACTGTTCACATCGATTCGACTCCGTCCTCAATAGCTTAGCTTGTCTATGCAAAGATTAGGCTTAAAAATATACAATGCCAATTCACAAGAATTGAATCCTGCCAACTGTCCAAATCGATTCGACAGCTGAGCTTGTCTCGGCAAAGATTAGGTTTAAAAACATATAAAATCCAATTCGCAAGAATTGAATCCTGCCAACTATCCAAATATTTGGGCTTCTTCTTTTTGTGAAAATCTTAAAGAAGATTCAATCTTAGAGTGGTGATTCAAACGAAGGCATTTTCCGTGCATTGCGGGGTGTTATGGTCGTCATAATCGATCTACTGTGCAAAGAATGGGAGAGGCTGGAAGCTTTATAGATGCGGTCCGGCCTGTGCGTCATCGAAATGTAGGCACTGCTGAAAATATCCCTTCTGTTAGTGAAAGTGTGGCAGCTAATCTAAATGTCAATTTGGGGCACTATGGTCGTATGATAAGCGACTTTCTTCGGCCTGCAATTGATGATTATGAACTAGACGGTATGTGCTTTGAACAAGACACAGCACGACTGATTTTGGCTTTATTGCATGAGAAGTTTCCAGAAAACGTAAGTTCACGTTTTTGCGACATCAATTGCCCACCAAGGCATCAGATTTGCCACCGTTAAACTTTTTTGTGACGCTACGTCAAAGTTCGTTTTTACGGGGGTACTCCTCAAACATTGCATTAAGCATTTGAAAACAAACATTCGTTAAGTTATCACCGAGATACCGTCCGAAATGGGCGAAAAAGTTGGCGAAACAAATTACTAAAACAATTTACTACAAAAGAAGGACAAGACATAAAAACAATGAGGTCTTGATAAGTCAAATTAAACGAATTAGCAAAATTATAAAATATTAGCAAAATTATAAAAAGTTACTTGATTAATTCGTATTACAAGAAATATATACATATATTGTCCTGTAATGGTGACACGAAGTAAGTTTGGCGATTTTTAAATAAGGAATTAGGAAGGAAACCTGTTAAATGCTGTCAGCTGGCAGATGAAAACGTCAAACGGCTACTTTCGGAGAAGGAAAAGGCAGTAGCTTATAATAACTTTTTTTTATAACACCGTACAAAGTCTGTGTAATACCATTGTTGTAAATATTGATGACGACATAAATAACTTGCGAACATTGTCATACAGTGGTTCGACTTTCAGTCTTCTTAAAGTAAATACTACTACTACAGTAGAATCAATTCTGAGTAACTTGCCAAAATGTAAAGGATCTGAACATGATGGAATATCGAATAAAGTGATGTTGACAAGAAAACCGGGACCTGATATTGACCAGGATATTTAACAGTATGGCTGGAACTTCAAGCTTTCCTGATATTTTAAAAATCCACATGATTATACGTATACCAAAGACTAATAATGATGGCAGAAATGTTAATATGTATAGGCCCATCTCTTTGTTGTCAAATATAAGTAAGATATTTGAAAAACTCATGTTTAATCAGTTATCTACCTATCTGGAAAAACATGATGTAGTATCTCATAGGCTATTTGATTTTCGAAAACCAAATTTTTATGGAACGGAAGCGGCAGTAGTAAGTGTGGTTAATGAGATATGCGCTGGACTTGATAGAGGATTTAGTGGAGTAGCAGGAATTTTTTTCGACTTAAGGAAAGGCTTTAACCTGGTTGATCATTCAAACTTAATTAAAAAATTTACATTCATTGGCATACAAGAGCCAACAACGCAACTTCTGGAAGATTTCTTAAAAAATAAAAGACATTATGTGCGAATTACAAGCAATTTTAAACCAGTAAAGTGTGATGTCACACAGGGAAGTGTACTTGGTCCGTTGCTTTTTCAAATATATATTAATGATTTGAAAAATATAAATTTTTATGGAAATATTTTTATTTTTGCTGATGACATATGTCCTTTATAGTAGTGTTGGAAAGGCAAATTGAATATGATGCCTCAATTTTATTTGAATATGTTCGACTTAACAAATTATACATAAATGCTAGTATGGCGATGCTTGTGCGATTCCGCATTTATAACATTTCATCAATATTTTGCCAATCCCAAGTAAACATACGTCAGCGTCTAAACTTAGTACCTTCAAGATGTAGACTTGAGCTGACAAAGCAAAAAGTACGCTACGCTGGGCCTCATGTATTTAATAAATAACCACATGATCTTAGGCAAATTGCCAGAATATCAGAATTTAAATTAAAAATTAAATTGTATTTACTTGGAAGAATTGAAACACTTCTATAATTTATTTTGTTCTCTAAATTTCTAATCTGATTTCTAATTTATTCAAAATTACATATATATATATTTTTTTTTATTACTACTGTTATGTTATTAATATATATATATATTTATATTTTCTTCTTTGGATTTTTAAATGTTAACTTGAATATTATTAATTTTGCCAACTGGTCTCTATTAAAGTCTATAAGGCGCAGAGGCATTATAAACACTGTTAATGATAATTGTATGAAGAACAAAAAAAAGATTACCTCAAAAGGATCCACTGGTTCAACCAATCCAGAGGCGGTCATTTAAATGACATTGCATTTCTGACATAATGGTAAGCTCGAAGCCTTATAATAAAATAAAAGCTTCATTGAAATTATAGCTTTAAGTGAGTTTCATTTAATTTTACTTTTGAAACCGAAAATGGATAGCCCGGTACATGGATGACACGGCTACGATTGAGTAATTGATAGTCAATATAACTAGTATCATTCGCCAAATAATACTCGAAATGTTAGAACGAGTTATCGAAAAATGGAACTTCAGAATGACGCAGGTACGGCCGACGTTTGAAATGAATAATCTGTAAAGATTGGTTCTGTTGTATGATAAGAAAGATTATCCTTTAAAATTTAATCTTTTTTTCGATTCCCCGATATAAAATAAAATTTCTATAAAATCACTTGCATGAGAATGAATTAGTTACAATATTTTTTGCGCTTAAATATTATACATTATCTTATTATATTATATTATGCATTATTATATTACACATAATCTCTTCTATATGAAAACTTCATTAATAATAATTTTTTCTGTTTTTTATTTGTATTTGAAAAAAAAAATCCAGGTAATTTCATAAAGGGTAATTGGAGTATGAGGTACATCCACAGTATTCTCGCCACGCGCAACTGTGCCCTATGATGACAGTTTCGAAAACTTTTTATTACCTCTAGTTTTGCGGTGGAAACATGCTTTTAATACACTGGTTTTCAGAAAAAGTACAATTTAATTCCCTCCATTTATCATCTCCGACTCGGGGTCTCTGTTCTCCTGTTACAGTGATGCTACAGAAGTTGCTCCACTGATTATGGTTATTAAGCGATGAGGAACCGAATGAAATATGGTGGAAATAATAACACTTCTGCAGAGGAAATCTTTCCCTCAATGCGTAAGAAATTCATTTGCAAATGTGCGTAGGTATGAAACTGTGATTTATTACCTCGAAAATGTATTCACACTTCAATACGTGAAAGGCTGGTTAATATTTTCGCGCAAATACGATTAAAGATGTCCATGTTTTTTTCGTCTTTTTGGTATTGGAATTGTTTTACTCGGAACACATTTTTCGATCATAAGGGTAACTAAGGAGAATAAATTGGATGTGATTGCAGGCTTGTTAAATAAAACAGAAACAAAAAAAAAAAAAAAACAATTCGGATTTGCATTCCACGAATAGGATATGACAGAGCTTGTCAGGTTCAATAAGTTTAAACAGATTTCTAATTTTAAATTCACTGTTTCGAACCGTCTATTTAGGGAAGATTTCGAATTGCAGATTTTGAGAGGCCTTTGCTAGTTGACCGAATTCATTGCCATATGCCTGGTAGTAATGTATACTACGTTGGCCGGTTCCAAAACTAGTCAAGCTGACGTAATTTGTTGGATTGAGTTATAATTTGAAAATTTTTTTTTTTTTTGAAAGGTGGCACCTTTATATAACATATGTTTTAAGTTTCAACAGCCAAAACAGTCAACTGGAATAGGAAAATCGTGTCCAACGAAGGCGAAGACGGATTAATCTGCAGGCAAAGTCACGAAGTCTGTTTTTCTGGGATGCGCATAGTTTTATTTTTATCAATTATCTTCAGAATGGAAATACTATCAGCGGCAAATATTTTACTTATTTATTGCAACGTTTAGGTGATAAAATATTGGGAAAAAGCCGCATTTGGCAAAAAAGAAAGTGTTGTTTTACCAAGGCAATACTCCAGCTCACACATCGATTATTGCGATGACCAAAACTAATGAATTAAGGTCCAAATTGCTTCATCACGCACCTTTTTCGCCACGTTTAGCTCCCTCGGATTATTTTCTATTTTCGAACTTGAAAAAATTGGCTCGGCGAAGAGGAGGAATCTGCTGTTTTACAGTTCTTTCTATAAGCATGCTATAGAAGCTATATATAGGGTGACGCATAAGTAACGTTAAGATTTGATCCGCGAATAAATTTTTTGCTAGAGTCTTTTTTTTCGTCTCTTTACAGAATTAACTAAATAATACTTGGAAAATTTATGATGGAAAGACTCAGCACTGAACAAAGAACCAAAGTTGTTCAATTTTACTTTGAAAGTCCGCATTCGATTATTCAGATCATATCGACATTTCTTTCATTCCTAGCGCTCCAACAATTTACCTACTGGTTCAGTGTTTTGGGCAACAGGGGGTTGTCTGTGATTTTCCGCGTGCTGGAAGACCTCGTGTAGTTCGAAATGAGCTGACCATTGCTCGAGTGCAATCAAGTATTGAGGAAAACCCCGAAACGTTCTCAGCAGTTAGAGATATCTTGGCGGTCTTCGCAAAGAATTTTACATATGTTACATCTTTTCCCATATAAGGTGCAATTGGTTTACGCCATCCTATATAATATAATATCGCTAGAAAAAGTGTAGAGATTATGTTGAAAAATACGGAAAATTTTTGCCAAATTTTTTGTGTCTTCTTTGTTAGGTCGGCTAGATTTTATGAATGAAATATCATAATGGGTAAATGAACTCCCAAGTCTCAGTCGATATACGAGAGTAGTTCCGTGTTTCGTTATGTGATGGTTAGTACACACGACTATAGTTCGTGTGATCACAGGTTTAACCCCGCATATTGCCACCTCTCATTGTTTGAGCGACGAATAATCGACAAGTCTTGTAAATGCTTCTCATTGCTTCTCGTAGCATTTTGTATGAAATCCTTATCAAACAGTGACACGTTTGGATATAGTTGCTCCTCACTAATCACTTGTAGATTTTCTGAATCCCAAATGTTATAACCAGGTGCCATTAATGAGCCTCATTGCTTTAGATGAAAAATCAGCAATTCATGTCTCGCTTCTTTTTCAATGACCCCGGGCGGTTAGCCGTTGCACATTACCTTTTTTAACAATTTTAGGTGTTCCGTGTTCCGTTGCATGATGGTTAGCATACAAGACTATCGTTAGCGTGATCGCAGGTTCAACCCCGGATACTGCCACCTCTCACTGTTTGAACGACGAGCAATTCGGGTAGTCGACTAATTGACAAGGGTTGTAAATGCTTCTCCTTACATTTTGTATAAAATCCTAATCCACGTTTGAATGTAGTTGCTCCCCAGCAATCACTTGTAGGTTTTTTGACTCCCAAATCTAATGCCATTAATGAGCCTCATCGCTTCAGATGATATTTTGCGAAAAATCAGCAATTCGTTCATCACTCCACTTTCAATGATCCCGGTCAGTTAGCCGTCGCACGTTCCCTTTTTCAACAATTTTGCCGTTTCAACGGCGTAAGAACGGTGAATTTTCGGGCACCGTTTATTCTTTCCCAAATTTTGGTAACTGATGTACTTTTTGATGCTATGATGATACATCGTTACAGCTCTTGGCATGTTTTCGACGCCAACAAATTTAAATTATTGCATCACTTGTCTTTTTGGAATGTGGAATATCATTCATCCATCGAGTTTTCACCGCCAATATGACTGTTGCATCAACTTTCGACTTTTGGTTGAACTAAAAGATCTTTGACGGGTTATCATTTCTTGATTCGTTCGCTTTTATTGTGGGAAGATGAGCATTATTTTATATTGTTAAAAACGGGGTTCATTCGTAATTTTTTTAAATGGTGCGAATATCTGTGCCAGAACTTATCAAATCAGGTAATCTTAATCAGGAAATCTTTGTAGTACATCTGATGTAATGATAAATTCCATCAATTAGTATTTTATGTTCTTTTTGTTTTTTATTTCTAGCTTTTTTGAATTTTGGTTTCTCAAAGAACAACTCAAGTGTGTTTTTGCAATCAATTGTTGAGTTTCTTTTATGAAGAAACTACAAACACGTTAACTAAATTTGTTTCAAATCACAAAATATATTACAGTGTTTTGGTATGAATAGATTTTAGTACAAGATGACCTGGTTCGATACCCTCCAAATATCGTATTTAAGAGAAAATGAAAAATGAAATACTGTGTTATAGCGTAAACAAATTTCGGGAAATGCCGCTGAGAAATGCTTGCAGATATGTGAAGTTTGATCAAAATTACATGATCTAATCGTGTGTTATAGAGTGAACAAATTCCGAAACCCACAAAGCAATTTCCATGAGTAGTACATAAAGGGTCGAACCTTGCGAAATTTTGCATTTAAAGGAAACTCGAAATGTATCAAGTGGTGCAAAGTTTCATCCAATAGCGTGTTGCAATGTGATTACATTTCGAAGCTCATTAATCCTTTCGTATGGGAGGCATATGATGGTTTATTTCGATTTCGTCATAAACCATCTTGATTCTGCTGTAAACAAAACGAATGATGTCAGCATGGAGATAAAGAGGAGAGTATTGATTGCTAACATATAGTACTATAGGCTAAGCAAGCGATTCAATGATAAAGCCCTCTCTTCGACAAACAAAAATCCGACTGTATTAGATGTTATCTCTACCTGTCTTAGTATATGGCGCAGAATCCTGGTTATGATGCAAGCGGATGAATCAGTACTGGCAGTTTCCGAGAGGAATATACTACCAAAAATACATGGACCCATCATCGGTAAGGGAGAGTATCGCACGAGCAATGAGCTGTATGAGCTATATGCTGACAACGATGTGGTCAAACGCATTAATAGTAATCAAACGTATTAATACAGCGATTGCGTTGACTGGATTATGTTGTGCGGATGAACCCAAATGCTCCGGCACGGAAAGTTTTCTTCCTTCATGCAAACGGTCATCAACATCAACATCACTGTCCAAAGGCGACGGAACCAGTCTCGACACGTTGTTTCACTTAAAGCCTTATCTCTGTAAACGTTTTGAAACTCTCGAAGAGCTTCAGGCGCCGTTTTCTTCGATTGAAAGAAGAAAATCGATACTTCCCTCAATGTTGTCTATTTCAGTCGCTACCTAAGAAAAACAAGAAGTTACTCTGCTCGGGATCTGAAAGCCAAAGTTTATCAGCTCCGTTTTCCCAATTCGCTCGACCGCATTTCGAAGAAATAATTGCAAACATAATGTTTGTCCAATCATGTGAAAAACCGGTCTTATTTTTGGACATAGTAGTGTATGTACCTTATGGCACTGTTAAATGCTACGAGGTCAAATTCATTTCAGATTTTGGTCAAGTTATGACCCATACCTGAGAAAAGGTATTTCGAATTACTTTCAGTTGCGTAACGATATGTTGAAATTTCATTTCAGCACAACATTTTGCTGCAAACATTTTTAAATTTGTTAAATGTTAAAATTAAATGATATTGAGACGAAGTCTGTTGTGTCTGCAATCTAGTTCGAGAACTTAACCTGTAGAACACAATAATTGAGAAGGACTCAATTGAAGAGGTATCAGTGTTAATTTTTTAATATGACGTGATTTATAGAATTCGTTTTTTTTCTTTGAGCACATCAAAAGCGTTTGTATGAATTTTGTCAGTTTGGTTTTATATCCTCTGGTTCACCTACAGTTGATGAGGTTTGGCTTAAAAAATGTTCACATCTCCTATCATAATATCTCATAAATTATGGATATCTTAGAACATGAATGAGAAGTTCTCACATAGCACAGTTAGTATAACACTTTCTCATCAGTCTTTATGAAGCGTTATCGTTTGTTAGCGATTTCTTATGTACATCGTTGACAAATACGATATGTCAGATCAACGACCACTGAATGCCACCAAATGCGAGAAATGCTTTACAACTTTTCTACTTAATCACCGAATAATATACAACTATTTAAATCTCTTCATAGTTAGGTATCGCTTAAAAAAGTTTCGAAATCTCTTCGCATGATATCTCATAAACTAGGGGTATCTCAGAATGTGAATGAGAATTCCTCACATACAGTACAGTTAATTCTCATACTTTATAAATCGTTATCAGAGTAATATGTTTGCCAATAGTTTCTCATGTACATATCACAAACCATTAAATTAGTTACTTAACTTTTGCTATAATTTTATATGTAATTCATGAACGTGATGCTTTACGGGCAAATGAGGAAACCTCAACATACGTTTTCTGCTCAATTGCCAACTAAAGTACGACTACTTAAATCTCTTTAAATCGATCTACATATTTCACTATTTTTTCATGTTTCCTGCTTGAAAACAAAAAATCCAAAAAAGTCAAGTGGCGCCAAGAAGCCATAGTGGTTTTGTTAAGAAAATCGCTTATACGTGCGAATATGAATTTCTGATTTTGCTTTTTGGATTTTTTTTTGTGCTTTGAGCTCTTAACTATTTTGGTTTATTTACATAAAAAAACTATTGAAATTATTGAACGTAAAAGTATTCATATGTTTTCTTTTTTTCCCCATTTTTTTAGGTGATTTTAATACTTCAGCTGCCACAGTCGATATTGATGAGTCTATGAATGGGACTGAAAAAATTGTGAATGGTAAGTGAAGTTCATTGATTGTTTTAAGCTGTGATTTATGGGCCATTTACATACAAATGAGATGTTTACAAAAAATTAAAACAATAATTTAATGTATTTTAAAGAGATTTGAAAAATGTCTGATATTTCATAACCACAACTATGAATGAGTTGAAATTGCGTAGATTTTGTGAAATGAGAAGATAATGTACTCGATGAAATTTTGAGCTGATGTTGCTATTTGGCAAACGATTAGACAGTGGCGGGCAGAAGTGCAAAGAAATCGATATAAATTGGTTATTCTTCACACAAAACAAACAAATAAATGTGTTTATGGGAGAGTTCTTCACATTCAGCAAGCTTACATACATTCTATTTTTAGATTCACTTAGCGAGATCGGAACGTACAGACGGTCGATTCCGAACATCACTGTTTGAGAAGCATTTATCAGATTTGTCGATTACTCGATTAATCCAAATGTTCGTCAGACACTTCAAGGTGACAATCGCTCAACTTATGATAGGTGACTGTATGTAGGATTGAACTCACGATCATGCAAACGATAGTCGCGTGTACTAATCATCGCTCCACGGTTGGTCACGATCTATTCTGTGCACAGTGATCCATAAATTTTGGGTGAGAATGATTCCTTTATGAAATGCCAGCAATAAGTAACTACATATATAGTCAAACAATCAAGACGTAGGAGTTAAAATTTATATTATCCTTCCCGAAATTCTTCGGATTAAAGTAAGAAAATCTGAGTTGCATTGATATATACGTAAACAAAACAGTGGAACAAAACAAAGTCTATTTTCTTAGAACATTCGAAGAATACATTTGAAATTTGAATACATTTGAAACGGTTCTTTGTACCGTTTTGAAGAAGTAACTGAAAGGTGCAGTAAAATGGATAGATAGCACGTAAAGCCGATGGTTCTAGGCAATGAATTTCATCAGAACTCGTCATTGTTAATTTGACTGTCTTCATTTTGTATGTATCGCGCTAATTCATCTTTTTTGAACTAAGATGCTTACAAACGGCACATTCTCGGCAGAAAACTGTACTATAACAGGTAGTTCGTCTATGAAGGCGGTCCCAAAACTAGCCAACCTAACAAAGAAGACACAACAAATTTCTTTAGTTTTGTTCGAAATCTCTTTTTACCTCGATACACTTTTTCCAGAGATATTCAATAGCTTTTATACCCTGTTTATAATAAGAACTGTCAAATTCCTTAAAATAACCATCAACGGCGGACTCCACCTCTTCATTGTTGGCAAATATTTTACCACCGAGTCATTTTTTCAAGTTTGGAAATAGAAAATAGGCCGAGGGAGCCAAATCAATGATGAAACAATTTTGGCCATCACTATAGTGGATGAATGAACTGGAGCATTGTCTTGATGAAACAACACTTTGTTTTTCGCCAAATGCGGCCTTTAATTCATAATTTCATCACCTAAACGCTGCAATAAATTAGCATAATATTAGCCATTGATGGTTTTTCCTTCCTGAAGATGCAAATGAAACCCTCTTCGCTTTCTTTGGACACTATTCTTCCACTCCAGTCCACTGCTTTGACTGTTCCTTTGTCTAAGGTGTGAAGTGATGGACTCATGTCTGATTCGTGGTTATAAATCGACGCAAAACTTCGGCTTTACTGCGGAGAAACATCGCTAAGCACTCTTTTAAAACATCTACGCGACACTGTTTTTGCTTTGTTTAAAGCAAGTCCGGCACCCATCTCATCTTCAAATCTTCGGTCGATATACGATGTATAGTACCTTTTGAAATACTTGTCATTTCAGCTAGCTCACGCACCTTCAGCCGACCATCATCCAACCATTTTGTGGATTTTCTTAATCGTGTTCGGCGTGGACGCCTCAATTGGTTGACCATTACAGTGTTCGTTTTGGTAGCACGTACGGCCTCGTTTAAA
Organism: Philornis downsi; assembly: GCA_019455685.1. Lineage (NCBI taxonomy): Eukaryota > Metazoa > Arthropoda > Insecta > Diptera > Muscidae > Philornis > Philornis downsi. The sequence continues at coordinate 580,305 of JAHXMU010000583.1, forward strand.
CTCTGCTACCCAATATTTTACAGTCGTAAACGAAGGAACCGTTTCCCCAGAGAATCTAGCATGGCTTTAATATTGGTTGGACTGAGACCTTTCAAATGGAAATATTAAATTACATAACGGTGACCAATTTTTTCCATGTTTACAAATTCACTGAGATCGTTTGCTTTTGATGGCTTAAATAAAAATACTAAACAACGTAGCGCCTGCAGACTTAAAACATATACTTTATAAGGTTGCCACTTTTCAGCAAAACTTTTTTTTCAAACCACTGTGGCACCACTTCAAGTCAGATCGGCTAGTTTTGGGACCGCTCTGGCAAATTGTCCCCAAGACGTTCTCCAAGAGTAAACTTTTTTTTATTTTCTATGATGGATTTGTAAATTTTACATTATACAATTTTATTTTGATCCACAACTGAATCTTTCCACATTATGTTAGGTTATGTTTTAAAAAATGATTTCAAATGGCATGTGGAAGATAAAAAAATAAAACAAGCATCATTCCCATCGTCGATAGTGTGGTATTAAAGAAACAATTAAAAAATATGTTAGAGAATATCCGGCTAAAAGATATATTAACATTTGAGGCAGTGGGTTTTTGCCCCGATAAAGGCCCATTTTTTCGTTGGTGGAATAAATTTTTAGAATATTTGGTATCAATAACTGTGCACTTTGCAGCGCTTTTTTGACAAGCATTTCCTTGTTTATGAGTCTCGCTTGTCGTTCATAACTCACTAAAAGTCTAGGTATGGCCTGCTCATGGCTCATTTTAAAGGGCCTAGGCTCAATAAAATGGACTCTCCGTCAAAAGAGATCAGCTGTTTCAAAAAGTACCGAGAGTCAGGCACTCTGTTTACATGGAAGAATTGGGAGCGGTAAAATGACGGAATGAAATAGTTCCCATATAAAATTACACCTGAACAAAAACTGAAATAATTTCCGCAAAAAAAAAAAATAATAAATAAATAAATAAATCCCTGGATAAAGAAATGAAACTACATCCAAATACAGTTGAACTTCTATAACTCGAACTTCTATAAGTTAAAATCTTCTTTAAGTCGAAGCAAATCTAGTGTCAAGAGCGCTTATGTGGTGAATTCCCTTTAGTTTTGCTTCCATAACTTGAACTTCTTCATAACTTAAATAAAAATGATGGCACAAGCTTCTGTATGTCGAATTTTTCTCGAAGAGGATGACATACCTTTAATGTTCTTAAGCAATCCTAATGAAGATCTCAACTTTGTGGAAGCGAACTATGAAGCCTGGCTAAGTTTGAATCATATAACTCCCAATGGGACTCTTCTCGATTACATTGAAGTTGATCATGATGTTGTTATATCAAGTTATCCTACAGATGACGACATAGTCCAACAGTGCTCTAACCATTTAATAACTCATACTGAAAGCTTATCAGATAGTGATGAGGAGGGTTCAGTGGAAGAAGTTATTAGAAAACCATCCAGAACAACTGTGGAGGATTCCTTAAACAATTTATACTTGTATTTACAAACAAATGAAAATACAAACGATGAGCACTATAAAGCGCTAAATAAAATAGAGTTACTACATACTCACGACAAAAAAGAACCCATTCAGCAAAAAATAACAACATATTTTAAATAAATATATCTGTGTATGTATGTACGTCTAAAATAAAACTGATTGAATTTTAATGCAGGGCGTGTGTTTTCTTAAGACTAAAAATTAACAAATGTACAGTATATGTATGCAATTCCATAACTAGAAATCTCCTCGAATTCTCCATAAGTCGGATTTTATTTAAGGATAATGGTGATTCGAGTTAAAGAAGTTGAACTGTATATAGATATAATCTACAAACATAAAATAAACTAAGTTCCAAAACTTTGGACTTCATTTCATAATGAAATAATTTCCAAAAAGAAATAATATTACTTTCAATGAAGTAAATCCCAAAATAAATTAAGTAATACTCAAATTAATATCAATAAAAAAAAATAATAGATGTTTTTATATGGCCGTGTATCGTATGGATGATAATAATTTACCAAGAAATTTGAGCAGTATCTTCTATTAAGATCTAAATATGGCAATAAATGGATTTTGCTAAATATTTTATTTAATTCTATAGCAATCTTGTATTTGAGTTGTGAAAGTTGCACAACTGGAATATAATCAAAAGGTTGGAAAACTTGGTATCAACAATTACGTACTGAAATATTTTGTTAAATGTTCGAAAATTTGATACAAAAAATCGGTTGACTTTTTATACCAGATTTCCGCTTGCGACGACGTCTTTTCTATCGCAGTTACGTACATAACATAAGTGAATACCTAAGAAAATGTATTGTATACTGACACAGAGGAAATGAAATTTTTGAGATATTTGGTATAAAATATTGCGCGATTTTTTGTGTAAAATTTTCTCCAACACCATTTTTTTATCATAACTAAGAAAATATATTTTGTCTCTTATATTGCTTAATAATCTTCTCTGAATGGCCCTCTGGTATTACTCAAAGTACTTAATTCTCCTAAAGAATTTTCACTTTTCATACCCTTGGCTTTTTCTATTAATTAATTAATTAATTAATTTTTCCTGTAATTTTTATAATTGCGTATTTTAGTATGTATATAAACTGTATTTTCCTTAAAGAATACGGTAAGTTCTTTGTTTTCAACTTATAATTTCAAACTTCATTTCAATATAAATATAATATATATTTCAATATAAATAAATATAATAATATCGTGTTACAAACTCAAAACGAGTACAATGGGGACTGTTATTTAAAGATGTTGAAGGAGTTTTTTTACCCAGAACTGAGCCGAAGAACGTATTCGTTTCAACAGCATTCGGTTCCAGCAAGATGGAAGACCGGTTATGACAGAGCTCCAACGAAAATTCCCAAACGAATTAATATCCAGAGACTCCACTTTCCGCTGGCCCCCAAGGGCACCTAGCCTGACTGCATCAGACTTTTTTTATAGTAATGTCAAGCAAAAGGGGGTGTACAGAACGAAACAAAGGAATTTGACTGAATTGAAGCAGTCAATTAAAACAATAATTGAGATGATCCCGACTTCAACTCTTCAGCCCGCAATGAATAATTTTCTTATGCGCAAATGAGCGCCGAGGTCATTTACGGTCTATCCTCTTCAATATCAAAAGTGATGAAATTCATAAAATTCATAAAATTTATAAAATTCATAAGGCATACAAAATTCATAAAATTTATAAAAGTGATAAAATTCCTAAACATTACAAAATTCATAAAATTCAGAAAAGTGATGAAATTCATAAAATTTATAAAATTCATAAAGCTCGTAGAATTCAAAATATCCACAAATTTCGTAAAATTAATAAAGTTCACAAAATTCATATAATTCATAAAATTCGCAAAATTTACAAAATTCATAAAATTCATCCAACTCATAAAATTCATAGAATTTATGGAATTCGTAATAATCATAAAATCCATAGAATTCATAAAAATCATAAAATTTATAAAATTCATAATATTCATAAAATTCGTAAAATTCATAAAATTCATAAAAATTCATAAAATTTATAAAATTTATAAAATTAATAAAATTCATAAAATTTATAAAATTCATAAAATTTATAAAATTCGTAAAATGTAAAAATTAATAAAATTCATAAAATCTATAAAATTCATAAAATTTATAAAATTTATAAAATTCATAAAATTCGTAAAATTCATGAAATTCATGAAGAAATTCATAAAAGTGATAAAATTCACAAAGTTCTGAAAATCCATAAAATTTATAAAATTAGTATAAATCGCAAAATTTACGAAATTCATAAAATTTATAAAATTCATAAAATTCATAAAAGTGATAAAATTCACAAAGTTCCGAAGATCCATAAAATGTCTAAAATTAGTATAATTCACAAAATTCACAAAATTCATAAAATTCATAAAATTTTTAAAATCCATAAATTCATTAAGTTCATACAATTCATAAAATTCATAAAACTCACTAAATTCATGAAATTCATAAAATTTATAAAATATAAAATTCATAAAATTCAAAAAATTCATAAAATTCATAAAATTCATAAAATTTATAAAATACTAAAAATTTATAAATTTCATAAAATGTATAAAATTCATAAAGTTAATAGAATTCATAATTTTCATAAAATTCATTAAATCGATAAAATTTATAAATTTTATAAAATTCATAATTCATATAAAATTCATAAAATTCATGAAATTCATAAAATTTATAAAATTCATAAATATTATAAAATTCATAAAATGAATCAAATTCTTGGGTATCATAACATTCATTCAGTTCAATGCTGGAAAACTCTTCACACCATTGTTGTCTCGTTTTTTGTTACCACCCAGCTTATCAGCATAACATGAAAATGCATTTGAGTCCATTCCTCCCTCATCTGTTTCCCTCATCGCATATAATTTGTCGACTAGTTTTGCCCTTCTCCTCGCGTATTCCTTGTTACCTTTTTGGACATTGTAATATTTAATTCAATTATAGAATGATGTTTAACCACCCTACCACAATTTTTGTTTTTTATTCGAATTTCAATGAGAAATGACCTGCTATCTGTCACTTTGATTCTATAGATTTTAATATTGAAGAAAATGATAGGAATTACTTTACGGCCATTGGTAGGTATTTTTCGTATAGGAAGTGTGTATAAAACTCTTCTGAATGTGTTCTTAATTTTCAAACGCCTTTTGCTTATAATCTTTCGTAGCGAAATTTTAGCTTTCCGTTAAGGAGTCATCGACATTTACTCTTCGAATATTTTAACTATCGCTGATGGTTTACATCAAAGTCTAGCATTTACACGGAACTATTTTCGATATCGTTTCATTAGAAACATCTGATATCCATCATTATAACCGATCAATGCAATCAAATGTTTGTAGTGAATGCAATTTTTTAATTACACTTTTACAGAATAGATTGTGATTGATGTTGCCATTACACAGTAATCACTTATAATGAAGTCAACATGACTTATATTAACATTAAGTAGTTATTCGAGGGTGGTGTGATAACGAGTAGGATAAAAATGTTTGTTTTTATCCCTATACTTTGGGAATTTCAAGTCCAGCGACAAAAAATCAGTTTCATCAGTTCAAACTCAGTGAATGAGATGATAAGTTTGATGAGTTTTTAAGGCTCCAAAATGACATCAAGTATCGGTTCGAAGGAGGTTTTAAAATATGGGTCTAAAATGGAGTAGTAGTAGAATTTTAAATGAATCGATTCAGAGTAGAATATAAAGTAATATTCAAAAAGCCCAACAATACCACATGAAACGCAGGTTCCAGATCGATATTGTATTGTTATTGTTTGTAGACTCTTTTCATTGGGCAATAGTTTCCTTCTTATGAACGTACTTTTGAGTATTCGCCATCGGCTTCACTAATCTATTAGTGAGCTATGCCCGCCGCCGTGAAGTGTCAGTTGGTTTTTCAATACAGAATGCTCTATAAATAATGTTTTATTCAAATAAATGTGCAATTTGTTTGCTATTGCAAATGTTGGTGATCAATTGAACATAAAACAAAGCAAGCAAACAATTTAAAATATGTGGTGCAGAATTCGCAACAAGCGATTCGACAGGTCCACGAACGACGATGAATACAATAGAAAAAGTTCAGAAGCGAACTGAAATGAAGGTCACCTTGATACAGATCATTTGATAAAATGCAATTAGATGATCAAAATAGCAGCACAACGAGAGTAATAGGAGCGTAAAGATAAATAACACGAATTGATTTGATCATCATTAACATGTGTTTGTTCCGTTCGATAATTGGAATGAATGAAAGAGTGAACAGAAAATAAATGCAGAAAACGAAAAATAAAATCAAATCTATATAGAAGATGCAGAAACAAGAGCAAAAGTAACCGAAACGGATCTGCAAAAAGCTATACACGTTATATAATGAAATGATTATTTGATTTAATGACCAAATTAAACGAATTTAAAAATGTCGTAAATTATATGAGTTTTATGAATTGTATGAATTTAATGAATTTTGTTAAGAACTTTCTAAATTTTATGAATTTTGCGAATTTTATGAGTTTTATGAATTTTATGAAAATTATTAATTCTATTAACTTTATGAATTTTATACATTTTATGAAATTTATAAATTTTTTGTATTTTATAAATTTTATGAATTTCATGAATTTTATGAATTTTATATTTTATAAATTTTATGAATTTCATGAATTTAGTGAGTTTAATGAATTTTATGAATTGTATGAATTTAATGAATTTCTGGATTTTAAAAATTTTATGAATTTCATGAATTTTATGAATTTCGTGAATTTTGCGAATTATACTAATTTTATACATTTTATGGATCTTCGGAACTTTGTGAATTTTATCACTTTTATGAATTTTATGAATTTTATACATTTTATGAATTTCATAAATTTTGCGATTTATACTAATTTTATAAATTTTATGGATTTTCAGAACTTTGTGAATTTTATCACTTTTATGAATTTTATGAATTTCTTCATGAATTTCATGAATTTTACGAATTTTATGAATTTTATAAATTTTATAAATTTTATGAATTTTATAGATTTTATGAATTTTATTAATTTTTAAATTTTACGAATTTTATAAATTTTATGAATTTTATAAATTTTATGAATTTTTATGAATTTTATGAATTTTACGAATTTTATGAATTTTACGAATTTTATGAATATTATGAATTTTATAAATTTTATGAATTTCATCACTTTTCTGAATTTTATGAATTTTATGAGTTTTATGAATTTTATGAATTTTATGAATTTCATGAATTTTATGAGTTTTATGCATCTTATCAATTTCATCAATTATATGAATTTAACGAATTTTATGAGTTTTATGAATTTTATGAATTCTATCAATTTTATCAATCTTATCAATTTTATGAATTTTATGAATTGTATGAACTTTATAAATTTACAGATTTTACGCATTTTATGAATTTTATAAATTTTATAAATTTCGTTGTTTAGCAAATTTAGTTGCAACGTTTTGGTGAACATTTTTCTATTTCTGAGTTCTGCAAAACAAAACTTGTTCTATCATTCCATTGACTCTCCGTCCAAGGTTTTATAATTCACTAAGAATATATTATAAATTTCAACAATTGTTCATTCTTGATTACAATGTTTACACAACCGATTCTAAATGAGAGAATTTCTAGTGTAATCCCATCATCCCATTTCCCCGCATTGGGGAGCTGACTAACACTTGGCCATAAAAAAAAGATCATCAGACCTAAAAATTTCCAAAGAATTTAATTTAATGTTTATATGAAAATGCTCAAAGCAGAACACCGAATACGACTGCAGCAATAGATAACGCTGAAGATGATGATGACGATGATGTTACCACAGATGATGGTGATTAAGGCAACGAAAAAAAGAAAAAAAAAAACGATGATGCTCAAAGAGCAATCAAGTAACAGAAGACAAAGGCGACGCAAATGTATGGAGAGATCAGTCAACCGTTTAGAAATGCCAGACATTGTGGCACATTCAACGTCATTCTTCCACTCCTCACATTTTTCTTTGTGTTGCTTGGATTATATGAGAAGTGAACGTATTCACTCTATAAAGTTTATAACAATAAAATAAAGAAAAAAAAACTACAAGAAATAATAACAAAACCTCTTTAGGAATGCCTAAGAGTTGGGAATTATCCCAAAGTCACCATAAATACCAGAGTTTCTTTATGGTTTGGATCGAAAAGATTAGATTAAACCTGACGAGTGTTATGAGATGACATCGTACTAATGAAATGCTACAGTAATTAAAATAAAAGAAAAAAAACACTTCGGCTTAGAGCAAATAAAAAGAAAAATACCTGTATTTATACTATTCATAGTAAAGTGACACGTACGAGGATACCAGTCAAAGTAGAGGAAAATCTTTTGCCTACGATTTTATAAACGGGGCATGTTATAGTTGGTGCTTATGCAGATAGATTGGTGTGCTATAAAATTAAATCATTTATATTTTATACAGAGACAGCTACCGGAATGAAATTAGATTCAAATATAATTTTGATTTGTTTCAGTTTCTGGAATGTAAATCAAAAATATATAAAGTTTTTAATTCTGATTTCGACAATCGAATTGTATTGAATTTTGTCACTGTTTCAGATACACAAAATGAAATTACGTACAATTTTGCTTTTGATTCTTACATCCAAGGCGAAATTAGAAACAATCTTGATTCTGATTCAGTTTATGGAACATTTTGTTTATATTTTATATGCAGGTTTTCAATTCATAAGAACAGACAAAATTTCTAAGAGACTCTGAACGTTTCTAGGAGCCTGGTATTGTAGTAAGTTCAGAAAATAAATTAATTGAACCATTCTTACTTTTCCCAGTTAGGCACCAAGTCCTTTCCCCTGCCATGAAATGAAACTATATATATGTATTATAGTTTTCATTCAGACTAAAAACAAAAATACATAAAACTATGCTCATTCATTTCCAGTTCTGAAATCAAAATATCTGTTTCATTATGTTTCGATAGGGAGACTGAATCAGCGTAGATTTATAATTTTGTTTCGGATAAAAAAAGACGAATGAATGTAGGTATAAAGTGAGTTGTTGTTTCGAGTATGAATTAGAAACAAAATTCTAGTTTACTTTAAATAAACATTTCCATAATGTATAGCTAGCTCAATGAGAGCCATAGCATAGCAATATGACTACTTGTGTTGTTAATTCCTCAGTTCATTCAATATTTATATTGAAAATTATCTTTTTACATCCTTAACTATATAGATACACCAAGTCGTGGGCCATTTTTTAACTTTATGAATCTGAGTTATTCTGTTCAACATTCCTCGAACACTGCAAATTCCGTGATACGAACATTTATGCAGTTCTTGTCTACAAAACGTTTTGGCTTAAGATCCAACAATCACGTATTAAAATTTGTACAAAAAGTTTTTCCACAAAATAGCGGCACTTATCTCAAAAAACTTGTTTTAGTCCATCTGCACATTATGACTTAGCTAACGCGATCACTGTATTTTGGTGGGCTTTACCACGTCGATGTCGGTATACCAATCGTGATTTACATGACCCCGTTACTCCCTATCAAATTTATATGTACTAAGTCCACATATTTCACGGGGTATGTTTCTCTAAGAACTGCTTAATTCGTTCGCGTTATAACCCAGGACTTCAAATTTATAGCTGTCAGCGTTTAAGCAGTTTTTCAAAAGAGTAGGCTCTTTGTTTGTCGAAGTAAATAGGTTAGTTTTCCTTATTTTATTGCCAGATCCAGTTTTGCCGATTCCTTCTCCATTTTTGAGGAGACCGCAGTAACGCTCACAATATCGTCACAAAAACCTCTTATAAATGATGGTGTCAGTTGTATTTACTACAATTTTCCTCATAAACATCTCCAACAGTATGTTGAGAAGGCCACATATTAGCTGTTGTCCTTCCCATATCCTCATTTGATGTAAATTGGTCCACTTCAACTCAGCCATGACTTCATCCAACTTTCGCCGTATCCTACTGTCGTGAACAGCTTTATTGTTGTCGGAGACGTAATGTGAGTCGATTTGTTGTTCTTATGTTTTCTCCAGGATTTTCAGTAGAGTGAATATTTGGTGGGTTACAGATTTGACTGGTTTAGGGCTACACTGATATGATATAGAATAGGTTTTAGTTTTTTATATATCACTTTGGACAGAACCTTGCTAAGGATGGGTTTGAGTACACTTGGTGTAGGATATTAGTATGCCTTTTCTCAATACGGCGCATGCTCATTGTCAGCTGGCCGCCAATGGTTCCGCCGGCAGGCCATCAGCTTCCGCAGCTTGATTATCCTGAGGACGTGACACCGCTTTTCTGATCTCGTTTTGTCTCGGTGCCGGGTAATCTATGCCATCGTCGTGCTAGTAATACCATCCTGAACTAACAACTTATAGACAAGTTCTCTTCATAATTACACCATACTCTCTTACCCTCGATAATTACAGAATACTCTATAACTAAATGTCTATCTTTGGGCTCACAGAAGTTTAGCTCTGTACCGCTACCTTTGACCGTTTTTTTTATCGACATTTCGGGCTTCGTCTTTATCCCTATACCTTTATCCTCCCTCTCTTTCATTAATCGCTTCTTTGTGTAAAAATAGGACCTGCCTTCCCCTCCTTCAAGAATTCCCCCACAACATGCGTTGCAATTGATTGCAGCGTTGTCACACATGGAGTTTGCTTTTCTCTCAGATATAATGTGACATTCTACATTGCACCAGGGTTTCTATGAGCACTATTTTCCCTGCAAAAGTGCGGATTTGTGGCAATTGTCATTGAATGGCCAATATACGAGTATTGCCATTGTGTGCCAGAAACAGCACGATTATGGGGATTTTGCCGTAGTAATTATGGTAGTTTATTGAAACAGGCTGCAGCTATTCTTTGTACTTGTTTACGTACGTTCTTTTCTCTGCGTACTTAGTGAAACTGTGGTGTGATCTAAGCCTATTTGTCGCCACAGATGACGCGTGCGTTTATGTCACCAGAAATTTGCCTTCTATTTAGTACTATGAATTTAATTTGCTTTATTCGATTTTAAACATGTTGGAATCTGCTTCCCCTTACTATCCTCGCGGATTAGCATCGCTAATCAGTCTGAGTCCCTCATTGTTTTTATTTTAGCTTTTTTTTTAACTAAATTAAACCTAAAATACAAATTCACCCTGTAGCAAAAAATAAGGACACTTCGTGTTTCCATCTAAATAATACTGTAACATTAACAAAAAAGAAGAGATTCACAATTAATACTGTTTTAATATTGTTTTCCAGTAGTTAATATTACGTTGAGGCTTCTTTGTTTTTTAAAACTGCTAGGCATGATCGGGGCATAGGGTCATCCAGGTTTTTGGCAGACTGAAATCGGTATATCATTCCACGCAGCCTGAATTACTTCCCATAGCTGATCGCAATTCGTGGGACACTTTCCTCTAATTGAAGTTTTCACTATATTCTACAAATTCTCGATCGGTTTTAGATCGGGAGACTGCGCAGGCCATTCTAATAAGTTTATCTTGTTATTTCCAAACCACGTCTTGGTGCACTTTACCGTATGTTTGGGGTCATTGTAATGTTAGAACACCCATCGCAGTGGCATATTTACTTCGGCATTAGGAATCATATAATCTTGTAGAATGTCAACATAATCTGTTGCTTTCATAATGCACTGTATACGATACAGTGGCGCAACACCATAGTAGGAAAATGATCCCCAAACAATGATATTACCACCGTCGTGCTTTACCGTCTTAAGAGTGTATTTTGGGTTGTATTCCGTATTAATTGGTCTTCTTGCAGTATGAAGACCCCTATCTGAATTAAATAAATTCATTTTTGTCTCGTCCGACCATAGAATATTTCTCCATTTTTCTTGAGGCCAGCATGAGTGAACTTCAGCAAATTTAACCTTTGTTGTACGCCCTTCTTCGACAACATTGGTACTTTTCTAGCACTATGAGCTTTAAGGTTCTCTTTAATAAGTGTTTTTCGAATTGTTGATGTGTCAATTTTTATGTTTAAATCACGTTTTATCTGTTTCGATGAGATGAATGGATTCTTTTTTACACATCGAATGATTCCACGTTTAACTGTAGGTGTAATTTTTGGTTTTCTACCACGTGTTTCTCTTACCGGAATCCATTTGACTGCATTTTCAATCATTGTTTTTGAAATTCCAAGCAACCTTGAAATTTTTCTATAAGAATTTCCATCTTTATGCAAATTTTTAATAGTTTTTCTTAGTTCTAGGTCACAGTGCTTAGATTTTCTCATTTTTCCTTGAAAACTGCAAAATTTTGCTGTTCTTAAGTTTGAATTGAATTTAAAGTTTCACTAAAATCACTCTTCTTACCTTTTGTACACAAAAAATAACTTTTAAAAGTTTTGATATTATTTCATTTTAGTTAATCGACAAATTGTACTTATTAATTTGCACAACCAAAACCAACTGGAAATGTATACAAATTCTAAGAATTTTTTTCTGTAATATATTAGTTGAAAATTAATGCAGTTATTTATGAGCATTTCTCTAATTTCACTTATTTTCTGATCAAATATTATTGTTGGTCATAAGTGTCCTTATTATTTTTCACATCACTGTATATACAGGGTGGGCCAAATAAGACCTACTACGACCTACGAATAGCGTATTGTAGTCGTTGTTGGTGGTCTTGTGGTAGCAGTGCTTGCACAATTTGAATTTTGTATGGGTACATCTTAAGATCCAACTTTAAAATTCTACGCAACGTCGTTCTGGAAACGCCCAATTGGCTGCAATGACGGCGAGTTGAGACAGATGGATCATCTGCAGCACTCTGCCGCACAGTTTCCACGTTGTCTTCAGTGCGAATATTTCGATGGGCACCTCGTCCAAGACGGTCTGCCACTGAACCCAGTTCCCCAAAACGACCGACCGTTAAAACAATTGATCGTTGACAAGAATAGAAAAACTCGATAATTTTAACGCGTTGTGTTGTACTGTATGGTTCCATAATAAATTTCCAACTATTCAATTATAACCTACAAAAAGAGAAAAAAGATATATGTCAAAAAATAAAAAAGTTATTTGTGCTTAACATTAGTAGGTCTTATTTGACCCACCCTATAGATATCTTTCTAAAATCTGTAATTTTGACTAACATTGGAAGAACTTTTCTAGATGTTGCATTAGCGCCTTGATTTTCACAACCTTCCTTTACGATCCTCGTTCTGAAAATCACCGAAATCAATCTTATCATTCAATATCAAAGAAAACGATGCACTACAATCGTAACAGTTTCACATCATGTCAAGTGGGTCAGTTCTATTGCTTTTATTTGGTCCCCGCATCTGGCGATGTAACCCAAGACGGCCTTTTCATTCGCAACAATCATCTTAAATCACCAGATGTCTTTTTACCTTTTTTGGTTTTTTATTTCCAATCCCTTATTGCAAGAATGATTCTAAACATCTTTACCTGTTTCATTTGGATTTCAATTCAAATCCACGTTTCATGTTCATCGATACAAAATGTCATTTTCTACGGTGTTTTATGTAAATCAATGTGTCACGATGACAATTGGAAATGAGCAGGGTCTACCCGGTATTAACTCTACCTGCCAGCAGCCTGTGCAAGCGTTTCAAAGCGAATACCCGGGCGCTATTGTGTAATCTCGAGTGGAAGAAAACCTCCTAGAGTGCTATTGTTCTTGTCAGATTTGGAAGTGTTTCAGTGTGGAAAAACTCTTTATGATTATATTCTGAAATAATGTTATTCTATAGAGGAAACTATGAGGTAGGTGTGTTCGATTTCTTTACAAACTTTAGTGACAAAGGTAAGAGTTATTGTTCCAATTTTAAAGAGATTACAAATAATTGTTTTGTTTGGCATGTTCAGATTTATTTGGGAATTTGTAAACCAAATCAAGTGTTGAGAATTGTTACAGTTGTTTTGTTTTCCATACACCCTAAGTGTAAATATATTTTTTTAAAAAATTTGTTTAAGATTTTGTTTTGTTTTAATTTCAAAAGAGTTTTCTAAAATTATTGTGTATTTTCTAAAAGAAATTCTATCGACATTTTCGGTTGGTATTCAATAATGGCTTTTCGTATGCCTCACACGCCTATAAGATGTGCGTGAAGATAGATTCGGAATCTAACTAGCAAAGCCAAAAACCAACTGTATTTGTATTTGTATTTGCCGACCTCTGTTATTTAGTTAACAGAGCTCTGTTAACGCATTAATTTTGGGGGATTATAAATAAGAGTAATAGTTTTTACGAAGTGGCGTAATATATTTTAATCAAAACGCCAATAATAGAAGAAAATACTTCAGACTGTAAGCATCCACCTTCTCTATGTAAAACAAATGTGAAATAACGAAGTTATAATGAGTTAAAACTTAAGTTATTTATCGATATACCTATACATATTTGCTGACTGTGACTGACTGCTAGCACCTGCGTCAATACCACTACTATGGACTGAGATCTATCTAACGGAAAAAGTCTGATTGACGCAGATGTTGGAATTTTTGCACAGTGGGCCAAACTATTTTTTGCTAAGGAGAACCTAAAATCAAAGAATCTCAAGGTCAGAAATTCTTCGGAAATATATGGACTACCGTTTCTGAAACTATGGGCTTAGATCTGTCCGATGTAAAAAGTCTGATTGACGCAAGTGGTAGAATTTTTGCATAGTAGGCCAAATTTTTTTTACTTGGCGGAAAATAAAATCGAAGAATCTCAAGTTTTGAAATTCTTCTGAAATATATGGACCACGGTTTCAGAAGCTATGTGGTGAGATCTAGCCAGTGGTATAGGTGTTATTGACGCAGGTGCTAGCAGTCAGTCACAGTCAGCAAATATATCGATACATAACTTAAGTTTTAACTCATTATAACTTCGTGAAGTATTCTCATTCATTATTGGCGTTTTGATTTAAACATATTACCCCACTTCGAAAAAAATATTACTTTTATTTATAATCCTCAAAATTAGTGCGTTAACAGAGCTCTGTTAACTCAATGACAGAGGTTGGCAAATACAGTTGGTTTTTGGCTTTGCTAGTTAGATTCCGAATCTATTTTCAAGCACATGCTTATAAGTAAATAAATGTACGGTTATAGACATTTAAAGTTTTGATTGAGAATAAACCAATTCGTTTTGAAAAAATACAAATTAAATCCGTATGGTTCTATGATTTAAGCCAGTCTCAAAGCACTGCAAATGCCACAAGCAGTAAAGGCAATTTATAGTCTGTAAATAATGTATTGAAAATAAAGTTAATTTTTTGTTGAATTTTAAAAGTTGTTTTTAAATTGTTACTAAGAATTCCCAATCGATTCGGAGAAAGCTAAAAATAATAATGGAAATTCAATTTAGAACAAACTCAAATCAATATTGAAATAAAATGACTTTGAGGAAAATCTAATCATATTTATATTTATATTTATATTAAACTAATCATATGTATATTACAATTAATGTTGAGAAGCATTAATTGATTAAGAGAAAATATAAATTGTTATTAAGAAATCCAAATACTAATAGAAATGCCAATTGATAATAAGAAACGCTATGTAGGAAATCCAAATTTACATTGGGAAGATTAAAAATACTATTCAGAAAATACGAACTGAAATCAAAAATAAACTATTTTTGAATATTGATCACTTATTGGTCCATTTAGTTTCAGTTTGGCTATTCGGTAGTTCAGTAAAAAGAAAATTTCTTGTGTTATATTCGTTCAATAGATGCTCTGTCAGCCTTGAAATGCCGCAGATCTCTCAACGAGATGGCTGAGTATTTCAACATTCACCTTATGTGGGCGCCGGACACAGGGACATACCAGGAATCTGAGCAGTCTGAGCTGAGGAGCAGACGAACTGGCAAGACAAGGGACAACCTTACAGACTCCAACCGAGTTGGAGTCCATGGGAGCTCCTACTGCGAGATAGAGCATATTTAGCAGCAAATGATAGGTGGGCGTCTGTCCGGGGCTGTAATCAATCCAGACAGATGTGGCCTCGCCTAAATCTAAAGCATTCACATAAACTGCTGTCGCTATCAAGACCCGACGTCTCATTACTTGTAACCGTCGTGACGGGACACAGTCTAATTGGAAGACATGCAATGAAACTAAAGGTTGCTACTAGTAACTTTTGCAGGAGCTGTAGGGATGAAGAGGAGAAGGAGGACTCTATAGAACACCTTCTCTGCAATTGCCCCGCCCTGGTGAACAGGCGGAGATCAACACTGGGCTCTTATTTCTTTAGGGACCTAGGAGATCTGAACGATATAGATATTGTCCGACTTAAGAGCTTCTTAAGGCGTTCAGGATGGTTGAACGAAGGAAACTAGGGACATCCATATCTCTAGTTTCGGTGGTATTACAATGGACTATATATATGTAGTCTAAGTGAGTTTGTCTATTCAGACTGCCACACTGACCGAACCTAAACTAATCTGAGCTCTGTCAAAAAAAAAAAAAGCGCGGGATTTGATCAATAAAGTCAAAATCAGTCATTAAGTTTGTTGTATTGCCTTCAAAGTGGACCTTGTCAGAAATAATACACTAATTCCAATGAATAATTATCAAATCATTTCTCAAACAAATTTTCCGAAGAGACTTCATGTTTCGCCGTAAGTTCTTTGTTATGTTTTCTATTGACTGAAAACGGACGCTTCGGACGAAACGCTTTCGAAGTATTAATTTGTGTAGTGAAAATAGAAAAAAGTCAACCAGAGCCATATCAAGTGAATACGATAATAATTTGACCATATTTATTGATCTTTTGGCCAGAAATTAATTCACATTGATAGCACTCTGTGATGGTACGTTATCATGGTGCAAAATGCATGAGGTTTCTTTCCACAAATCTTGAATTTGTGGACAAATTTACTCTCTCGAACGCTGCATAACAGCCAGGCAATATTCCTTATTTACCGTCTGACTTTCGGGCAAGAATTCCGAGTGCATAACACCGCGATAATCAAAGAAAACAGTCAACATTACCTGGACTTTTGTCTATGTTGACGTATTATTTCCCTGTTTCGACTCAATCAGAGATGCCATTACGAAACTCGTAAAACCAAATCTATGAATGTGGGTTCGGAAAGTTCGTTCGGTTAATTTGTTAGTTCACCATACGAGTACGTCGCTTCTCATGACGTTGAGTTCCTTTAAACACTATCATAACTTCCTCCCACCCTTCTCTATACTGTTTACTATGGTTTACTTGCGTTCTCGTTCAAGTCGTAAGAGTTACAGCGTTTTAAAAAAAGTTTTAAAAAGTGGGGAAAAATGAATGAAAAAGAGCATTTTATGGCATATTATGCTGTATTATCTCCGAAAAGAAAAAAACGGCCGCTGAAGCCAATCGAAAAATTAAGCCTGTTTATGAAGAAAACGGACCAAATGAAAGAACTTGTCAGAAATGTTATAAAAGATTTTCTACGGGCGACTTCTCCGTAACGGACGCTTCCAGATAAGGACGACCAAAAGAAATTGTTTCCGAGGAGGTGAGAGATTAAATCACTGTCAATCGCCGTGCAGCAGTTAGGGAAAAACAAGTAGCTGAAATAATCAAAGAAATTAGTCTCAGCCTTGTGAGCAACCTCGATGTGTGGGTACCTCTCTCTCTCTCTCTCTCCGAGTCCTCACGCTGCTTTGCGGACCCGTCAGAAACTGTTAAAATTTGGGTGGAAAGTTTTACCTCACCCACCGTACTCTCCAGACCTCGCCCTGTACAACTATCACCTATTTCGCAGTCTTTATTTGAATTTGAATTTCTATAACGACGAGGAATTGAAAAATCGAATTGAACGCTTTGTTGTCAGGAAAACCATGCGAGTTTTATGGGAAAAATTAAAAAGCTCCCAGAGAGGGGTGGAGAAGTTATTACAAAAGGGGAATAATATATACATGTGTATATACATTTCTTTTAAAAACCGAACGAACTTTCCGAACCACCCGATGCTTACCGGTTATAATGAGTTTAATGAATGTGGGTTCGGAAATAACTTATTCTAGACTGTTTTCGGTGAGCCTTACCCTATTGTATTTTTTTGATTAAGCTGATTCTCTGTAAGCCTTAGGTGATTTATTGAATGGAAAAATTATCGCCCGATTTTTTTCTTTGTTTATTTTAGTTTTCAATTTTGTTTTTTAAATAGTTATTACAAACTGCTAAACTTTTCTCCATCTTTTTCAATAAATCACTAGTTAGTTTACTGAAAGTAATTAGCGCTATGTCGTCTGCATAGTACGCAGTATCTATAAGTTTTGGTGGTTTAAAGTCGATGGTTTATATCGAGAACATTATCGGAGATAGCGTTGAACCCTGAAGTAAACTAGCGGTAACTGATCTTGGTATTGAATACACACTTTTTTACAAATCCCTTGAAAATCTTTTGGTTTAAAAAATCAGCCATATTTTTACAAATATAAGAGGACAGTCCCAAAACTAGTAAACCTAACAAAGAAAACACCAAAAAGTTGAGAATAAAAATTTGCACATTTTTCAACATTGTCTCCTTTTAGAGCCATACACTTTTTCTAGTGATAATTAATAGTCTCTATACTCTGTTTATAGTAAGAACTGTCGAACTCCTTAAAATAGCCATCAATATTTTTCATCATAATTTTCGTTTAGCTCGATACACTTTTTCCAGCGATATTCAATAGCTTCTATACCCTGCTTATAGTAAGAACTCTTCAATATCCTTAAAATAGACATCAACCGCAGACTCCACCTCTTCATTGTTGGCATATCTTTTGCCACTGAGCCAATTTTTTAAGTTTAGAAATAGAAAATAATTCGAGGGAATTAAATCTGGCGAATAAGGTGCGTGATGAAGCAATTCGTCCGTTAATTAATTAATTTTTGCCATCGCATGGGTGTGAAGCAACACTTTCTTTTTCACTGAATGCGGCCTTTTCCATAATTTCGTCACCTAAACACTATAATAAATTGGTATAATGTTCGCCGTTGATGGTTTTTCCTTTCTGAAGAAAATCAATAAAAATAATCCCAGATGCCATAACCTTGCCTGCAGATGGAACCGTCTTTGCCTTCTTTGGGCATTATTCTCCCATCTTGTTCACTGCTTCGACTGTTTCTTTGCCTCAGGTATGAAGTGGTGGATGAATGTCTCATCCGTGATTATGAATCTACGCAAAAATTCGGTGTTATTGCGGTGAAACATCGCCAAACACTCTACTCAAACGTCTTAATGACGCTGCTTTTACTCTATTGAAAGCAGTCGCGGCACCCATCTTGTGCACAGTTTTTTGATCTTCAAATCTTCGGTCAATATACGATGTATGACACTTTTTGAAATGCCTATCAGTTCAGTTAGCTCACGCGGCTGTAGGCGACCATCATCCAATACCATTTTGTGGATTTTCTTAGGCGCATTTGGGGTGGACGCCTCATTTGGTCGACCGCTACGGTGTTCATCTTGGCAGCTCGTACGACCTCGTTTAATCTCTGCGCCCAGTATTTTACAGTCTTAAATGAAGGAGCTGACTTATTTATTGGCCTATTTATAGTCGCATCCCAAAAAACAGACGCCATGATCTTGCCTCTAGATGGAACCGTTTTTGGCTTCTTCGGACAGTATTCTTCCACTTCAGTCCACTGCTTTGACTGTTTCTTTGTCTCAGGTGTGAAGTGGTGGATCCATGTCTTATCCATAATTATAAATTCGCGCAAAAAATCGGTTTTATAGCGGTGAAACATCGCCAAACACTCTACTAAAGCATCTTCATGACTCTGTTTTTTCTCTATTGAAAGCACGAGCGGCACCCATCATGTGCACAGCTTTCTCATCTTCCAATTTTTCGGTCAATATATGATGTATTATGACACTTTTTTTAAATGCCTATCAGTTCAGCTAGCTCACGCACCTCCATTCAATAATATTTTGTGGGTTTTCTTAACCATGCCTGATGTTGTAGACACCTCATTTGGTTGACCACTACGGTATTCGTCTTGGCAGCTCGTACGGCCTCATTTATACTCTGCTACCCAATATTTTACAGTCAGAAACGAAAGAGCAGACTTATTTATGGACGATAACATTGTGCCATACAGCATCGAATGCTTTTTCAATATTAATGAGAATTATTCCAGCAGAATTTCCATTTCGTTTTTTTTTTAATTTGTGTTCTTAATACGGCTTATTTGATGTACAGAGTTTGACCCGAATTATTCTTTAAGGATAATGCTGATATTACGTCGACACGAGCGTGTGTTAGATTTTCATATAATTTTCCACCGTCGCTTAAAAGACTAATAGGCCTATAACTAATATAACTATAACTCTGTTTTTCCTGTATTGAAAGCAGGCTCGGCGCCCATCATGTGCACAGCTTTCTCATCTTCCAGTTTTTCGGTCAATATACCTATATGATGTATTATGACACTTTTTTAAAATGTCTATCAGTTCAGTCAGCTCACGCACCTCCATTCAATACTATTTAGTGGATTTTCTTAACCGTGTCTGGCGTGGATACCTCAATTGGTTGACCAATACGGTATTCGTCTTGGCAGCTCGTACGGCCTCGTTTATACTCTGCTACCCAATATTTTATAGTCGGAAATGAAGGAGCAGACGATAACATTGTGCCATACAGTATCGAATGCTTTTTCAATATTAACAAGAATTATTCCAGTAGAATTTCCATTCCGTTTTTTTTTAATTGTGTTCTTAATACGGCTTATTTGATGTACAGAGTTTGACCCGAATTATTCTTTAAGGATAACGCTGATATTACGTCGACACGAAAGATCTGTAAAGTAGTTAGCTTGATAGCTCTTTATGACAACTTTTTGTTGTCAAGACCGGGTGATTTAGCATTTAGTAAATTTTTTAAAATATGTTTTTTTGTTATAATTGTTACAGAACAAATGGAGTATGACATTTTTCCTATAACATAACAACCTCTTACGATACAACCTTTGCCCACCCGCAACGAAACTAAATTGTTAACGTTGTAGCAGCAACATATTTGCAACATTCATTCCAGCCATGAAAATCTACAAATCGAAAAATTTTCCCGTTTGCTAGTTCACTGATTCCAAAGATCATGACACAAACAGACATATGTGCCGCATATACGGGTACAAACTTACCACAATTTAATGGAAAATCTAAAATCACGGCGCAAAATGTTGAATCCTTGCAGCACTACAAGAAGATAATTGCAAAGCAAGCCACGGCTTCGTGAGGATAGAAGAAGAAGTGGGAGGAAGACAGCAGCAGCGGCAGCATCAGTAATAGTATCGCCTAAAACATCAGTCACTCACACTGGTCGTCCGTCAATCTTCTTAATAAAATGTCTACAAATGATGCTCGTCTGTCTGTCTGTCTGTGTGTGTGTGTCTATCTTCTTTTTTGGCGTGTGATGAGCTAAGATGCATTTGTTGCTCGGATGTGTGCATGTGTGCACATGTGTGTGTATGCACCCGAGGTGTTATAATGCAAGTGCGGGAGTCATGCTGAGAACGCGAGTTCAACAGGAATGCAACAACTCACATCACACACAGTACGCAGAGGCAGCAACACTCAATGCGGCCGCATCAGGGGTATACGAGAAAACCAAACTACGGGCTGACTGCCTGGCAGGCTGCAGCACTCTTTTTAACCTTGCAACATTACAATGCTACAGATACACATATGTTGGCACAAATTTTACCGAAACGAATGCAGTAAAAAGACGACAATGGAGTCGACTGTCCGACAAACTGACACTCAGCCAGGTTGAAGTAAGAAAGAAGACACAAAGAACGGCCATCACAAAAAGAGTTTGTGAGTTATGGCTGTTTTGTAGGGAGGAAATATTCTGCGCGTTATTTTTCCTTCTCTACATTGGCATGCACAGTGGTTCACAATATACGATATATTACGTGCGCAACTAAGTTCCCGCTGATTGCCAATAGGTGGCGCCAGCTATAAGTAATAGTCGATTCTGCCAAAACCTAAACATCAGGAGCCAAGCTTAGCCATATGGATGGTAACCATACCGCCTCAACACAATAGTGATTTTCTTTTGACGTCATTTCCTTTTAGTTGTGTGAATATGTATGATTTTGTGCCAAATAGTCGTCATATGCGGAAAGTATTGATTTTCTTCTTTCAATCGAAAAAAATGGCTGCTGAAGCTCACCGAAACGTTTACGGAGATGCTGCTTCAAGTGAAACAAAGAGTCAAGATTGGTTCCGTCGCTTTAGAGACAGTGATTTTCATGTTGACGACCGTTCGCGTGAAGGAAGACGAAAAACTTTCGAAGACACTGAATTGACAGCATTGCTCGATCGGGATCCGTGTCAATCGCTGGTAGAGCTTGCTTCAGTATTAGGAGTTACCCGCCAAACCATTCAAAAGCAAGGAATTTGGATTCCATATGAGTTGGAGCCAAGGGACGTTGAGCGTCGTTTTTTCGCATGTGGACAACTGTTTCAGCGACAAAAAAGAAAAGGTTTCTTCATCGTAGTGTAATGGATGATGAAAAATGCATTCATTACAGAAATCCAAAGAAATGAATGTCATGGAGGCTGCCCGGTCATGCTTCTACGTCGTCGCCTCGCCCTCGCTGCGAAGGATATGCTCTGTATTTGGTGGGGCCAGGTCGGTGTTATTTATTACGAGCTGTTGAAACCAACCGAAACCATCACTGGAGATCGATATCGACTTCAAAAATTAGTCAAGCTCTGTGCGAGAAAAACCCACTATACACGGAGAGGCGCGAAAAAGTGATTCTTCAGCATGACAACGGTTGGCCTCACGTGGCCTACCTGTAAATGCTGTAATGGGAAGTCTTATCCCATCCACCATATTCTTAAGATATTGCGCCGTCCGATTATCACTTGTTCCGTTCGATGGCACACGGTTTGACTGACCAGCAGTTCCACTCATATGACGACATCAAGGAATGGCTAGATTAGTGGATGGCCTCAAAAGATGAACACTTTCACCGCGACGGAATTCGAGCTTTGCCAGAAAGATGGGAAAAGTAGTAGCTAGCGATGGGCAATACTTTCAATGAATCATTTGTGGACTCGTCTTCATAATAAAGTTGCATTTTTATAAAAAACAGAGAGAACTTAGTTGCTCACCTTATATGGACAACACGTGCACAACACTTTATTTCTACAATATATACATATATATATATATCTATATGTTGTTGTCCATGTAGTGGTTTTAAAATAACCGGTCTGGCAAGGCTGTCAGCTGTTAAATACCAGTCATCTGAAGTGTTGCTTATTTAGTGGAAGGTTTGGCATTTACGAATACGGATCATTTAACAAATGAAGAACGCGTAAAAAAAGTTAAAACTTGCTACAAAAGTGGTGATTCAAACGTGGCCTTTCAATCGGACAAAATTTTCTTCAGTGATGAAGCTCGTTTCTCAATCCGTGATTACACCAACAAACAAAATATTTTTATATTTTTCAATTCGTAATCTCTCTCCAGTCAAGAATATTTACTTTCTTTTTTTGGTGTTAAATCCAATTACCTTTGGATAGAATTTTAAACATTGTTTATAATGCTATTAGAGTACCCAGGGGAATTATTTGGCATTATTTTTAATTAATGGGTTATTTACTTCGAGTAATATTATATATTTAAAAATTCGCATACTTTATTATTCTGATATTTCTTATCCATCAAAATGAACAGTAACATTGTATTGCATGAAAAATGCATCATTGATTTAAATATCCTTAACCGAACCGGACTTGTTTAAATTGTTACAACAATTTATAGTAAATGGTGATTTGATTTGGCTATGTTGAACAGGGCAGTTCTCGTTTAGCCCGATGAGTCGAATTTTATAGGCATTTTTTACATATTAGTATGAGCCTTAAGTGGTTTTTCTCAATAGAGAAATAGAGAAGATGTTAAAATTTATCAAACACTGTTGAGTTTTCGATGTGGATGGTTTTAAAATCCGATTTTGCTTCAAGATATTGATCAATAAGTCCAAGGTAATGTGTGAGGTTGATTTTCTTACTAATGTTGATATTTTATTACTGAATATATCAAATTTTCATTTATTTTTAATTAATAGTAAAGACTCATGTTCAGGAGGCTTAAACAATCCCGATTTAGTTAGATTTTCTACAGGAATTAGAATTTAGTGCCCTTCTGATGGTACTAAATTCGAGTCTTTTTACATTTTTAATATATTTTTCTTTGTTTAATAACAAAATTCAATTGCAATTCGTATGAAGGCGTTTTAATTTTTTTTACAATTTCAAGTTTCCGTTCGAATAATTTATATTTTCCTACTTCACAAAAATTTACTCCAAGTCATTTAAAAACACAAAATGAAAAGGAATTTAATTTATCCTTGCGCGCATTGTTTCGAGAACTGGGATTCTGAGATCCTTCAGTTTATTCACAGAGCCATTTTTTCATCACCGCAAGATCTTTTTGTAGTCACATCGTTTTCCTTTAATTTGATTGTTTTTTAAAAATTTTTTAAATTTTGTGAAAAAACAAAGAAAGAGATCTTAAAGCCAAACCAATTTTTGCCACTAAGCATTTGAAAATAAGCTAAATTTGGCAGGAAAGAAGGCTAAATTGGCAACCCACTTACTTCTGCATTTATTTCATTGCAATAAATGAAATATTGCGCTTTAATTCAGAGCATTTGTTGATAAGAATCTAGCGATTTTTCACTCTCCACAAATTTGCACCAATGCAAAAGGATGTTGGCTGAAGGTACATATAAGTCAGTTCACCTGGCTGAAATTCTGTACTGATTTATTAATTTAAAACGACATATGGGTGACAGCTAATAGATGCCGGAAAACGACACCTCAGCTCATAAACTCTACTGTGGGCCAGGTTATTGTTTCCTTGTTTGTTTTATTAATATCACCGTTATGAAATTTACAATATAATTAACGTTTACAATGCTTGACATTGTGCATTAAGTATTATAGGAAATTAAAGCCAATATTTCAACATGAAAACATAAATTCTTTTGAAGATTGAAGTAAAAAAATAGACTTTTAAGTCAGTCTATTTTAAAAGCTGCGGTAGGAAGTTAACAAATAAGATTAATTGCACATATTAATAATAGACTTATGGTTAAAATCTGCATTTATCTTCGAAGCTTTGAATTAGACTCTGAAAAATAATATCAAAATATTCTATTTTACAATGGTTATGCAACATATATGTTGGATATCTGATAAGTAAATTGCGAATTAGTTTTAAGTTTTTATTTTGTACGATTTTGTAAGATTTAAGTTTTTCAGGTTGGCAGCACTGGTTGTTAATGGCCTCCAAACGCCATGTGTCAAAGTGAAAAGTGTACGGTATACTCTGCCATTTCATCATGGGAAGACTAACAAACAAGCAACGATTGCAAATCGTTGAAATTTATTATCAAAATTCGTGCTCTGTGACAAATGTGCACAGAATCTCCAAATTTCACACCAAATTTACTTTGTTGGACATAAAACCATAGACTCGCATGTGTAGAGTGCGTACGGAAGAAAATATTGCAGCCGTAGCGACCAGTGTTAATGGCGATTGTGAAATGTCAAATCGTTGCCGTTCTCAGCGATTGGATATGTGTTACTCAACCACAAGGAAAATTGTACGCGTCGATTTGGGTTTGAAAACCTATAAAATTCAACTCACACAAGAATTGAAACCGAATGACCTACGACAACGTTTAGTTTTTGGTAAATGGGTCTTACAAAAGCTCAATGAAAATCCGCTGTTTTATCGAAAAATTGTGTTCAGCGATGAGACTCATTTCTTGCCGAACGGATACGTAAATAAGGAAAACTGTCGCATCTGAAGTGATGAACAGCCACATGCCATACATGAATTACCGATGCATCCTGATAAAACGACAGTCTGATGTGGTTTATGGGCTGGTGGCATCATCGGTCCATTCTTCTTCAAAGACGACCGTGGAAGAAACGTTACCGTCAACTGCGAACGATATCGAGTTACGATAGTCGATTTTTTTTTGTGTTGTTAAGTTGACATGTGGTTTCATCAGGACAGTGCAACATGCCACACTGCTCGTGAAACAATGGATATATTGAGGGATGAGTTTGGGGAGGAGCTTATCTCTCAATTTGGCCCTGTGAGTTGGCCCCCAAGATCTTGCGATTTAACGCCTCTTGATTATTTCTTGTGGAGTTATGTCAAGTCGTTAGTCTATGTGAACAAGCCGAACACTACTGAAGCCTTACAGGATAACATAACACGCATAATTCGTGGAATACAGGCCGAAATGCTCGAAAAGTGCCGAAAAATTGGACCTTCCGAGTGGACATTTTGAGACGGACCCGCGGACAGCATTTACATGAAATTATCTTTACAAATTAAATGGCAAAGACCAATTTATCGATTCCAATAAAAAATTCTAATATATGACGCAATTGGAGTATTTTAATCGATTAAAAAAAGAACTACGATTAAAAAATCACCTTTTATTATCTGCAGTTTCCTACGGCTATACTAGAATTTTGTGTCGAGTTAATTGTATTTTCTAAACATGAAAGTATTTGTAAGCTCTTGGCAAAGCTTCTCTCATTTTTTTTAATAATCGCATTAAAAGCTTTTCCACTGCTAATAATAACTGAATCAGCGGCATGAAAAGCAACAGATTGATTTGGTGGTATATTTAAATCGGATACATAAATTAGACATATCGTAAAAAATATGACAGATCCCTGCCGATCTCCTGCTAAAATATTTTTAAACGCTGAAATGTTATTACCAACATGTTCAAAAAAATATCTACATCTCAATACGCTCCTAATAGTCTTTCGTAAACCAATTGGAAATTTCGAATTTATTAAAAAAAAAGGCTTTCTCAATATCTTGGATTACCATTCCCATGCTTTTTCTAAGCATTTCATGATTCTCAATTATATTTACGACTCTTTTTATTTAATGGACTGTCGAATGTCGAACCTTGCTTAAAGGCAAATTGTTGTTAACATTAATTTCTTTCTTGAAAAATACTTAAAAACACATAAAATACAGAAAAATCAAAAAAAAGGCGATAACAAAACCAGCCGACCTTTGACGTATAGAAAATGGTGTCACTAGTTTGAAAACAATATTTTGGTGAAAAGTGGCAACCTTATAAAACATATGTTTTAAGTTTCAAGATGTCACGTTGTTTAGTATTTTTTTTTTTTGAGCCATCAAAAGTAGACGATCTCAATGAATTTGTGAACATGGAAAAATTGGTAACCGTTGCGTAATTCAATATTTCCATTTGAAAGGTCTCAGTCTAACCAATATTAGAGCCGAGCTAGATTCTATTCTGGGGGAGTTTGCTCCTTCGTTTACAACTGTAAAATATTGGGTAGCAGAGTTTAAACGAGGTCGTACGAGCTGCCAAGATAAATACCGTAGTGGTCGACCAGTTGAGGTGTCCACGCCGGACAAGGTTAAGAAAATCCACAAAATGGTATTGGATGATCGTCTTCTGAAGGTCCGTGAGCCATCTGAAATGATTGGCATTTTAAAAAGTGCTATACATCATATATTGACCGAAGATTTGAAGATTAGAAAGGTGTGCGCAATATGGGTGCCGCGCTTATTACAGTTCACACATCCACTATTGCGATGGCTAAGATTAATTAAAAAAATTAAAGTTCGAATTGCCTCACCACGCACCTTATTTACCAGATTTAGGTCCCTCGGACTGTTTTCTATTTCCAAACTTGAAAAATGGTTCTTAATATAAACAGGTTATAGAAGCTAAGATAAGAAGACAAGCAAAAAAGGACATGTTTTTATACTTAATACGAAGGCGGTACCAAAACTAGCCTAACAAAGAAGAAACAAAAGAAAAGAGTGGGGAAAATTGTCCTTATTTTGCAACATTCTTTTAGCTCGATATCGCTCGAAAAAGTGTATCCAG
>JAHXMU010000583.1:607777-680029 GCA_019455685.1 Philornis downsi
TTTGTTAACCTAGTTTTGAGACCGCCTTCGTATTAAGTATGAAAACACGTCGTGTTTTGCTTTTTTTCTTACCTGGCGACGACCCGAAACGCTGCCAACGACGTAATGCCCCGCCAGTGTCGCAGTTGAGCCAAAGTGACCTAGCAGACAAAGAACTTGCTAATATAAAAAGTGATAACTTTTTGGAATTTTGCATTATTTTTGGCATTTATTCATTAATTAAAGGCTACATATTTTTTTACTCAATAGATAATGGAAACTCTCAAAAAAAAATTTTGAATGGACTGCCCTAGTTGGCGTTGTGGTTAAAGAAAATACTAAAAAGTACCAATTTTTAAAAATAGCAGGCATATTTGATATGCAACGGGGTGACACACCAATTGTGCTACAATAAGAAATTCAAATAACTTTTTTTTAATGAACGAATTTCATTCATTACTTTTTTTATATTACTAATTGGTTTTATTTTATATTACTAATTAGTTTTTACGATAATAAACCGTAAATGACCTCCATGCTCATTGATGCATATGCCAAACATGTTCAGAAAATTATTCATTGCGGCCCGAAGGGCTGAAGTCGAAATCGCTTCAATTATTGTTTTAATTTGTACACCTCTTGCTTAACATAACCCCATAACAAAAAGTCTGGTGCAGTCAGGTCAGGTGACCTTGGAGGCCAGCGGAAAATGGAGTTTCTGAATATTAATTTGTTTACAAATTTTCGTTGGAGCTCCAACATCGTTAACGTATAATTCTACATTTGAAAATCGGATTTTCTGCAATGCGACATTTCAAGAAATTGAATTTTCCTACCCACTGTGCACTGGGTTCACTTGCATCCATATCTCATCAGATATGTATTTATATATGGTGCATGTAATTCGGTTATTGTTGTTGTTGTTGGTATAGTTGGTATGCTATACCCTTTTCTCGTTAAAGTTTCTTCACTTTTATCAATTTACGTTTATCTGCTTAACTCGAAGGCACTTCTGGTTTCTTCATCGTTGTTTCATTTCTTATGGTTTTTCTGATTAGTTTTGAAATAAGACCTCACGAAAAGGCAAGAGTTGTTGTTGCTGTTGTTGTCGTTGGGTTCTTCTTAAGAATATTATGTGCCTTTTTGCCATCGTTATTGTTGTTGTTGTTGCTGTTGTTGGTGTTGCATTATTATTATTACAATTTATGTTAATATGCAGCTGCTGCTGCCGTTGCAGCAACTACCTTGGATCGTCCCTGCTAGTTGCTTTTCCAGTGAACATCATTTGTGTTCTGCTATCAGCTCTTCACATGTTGGTTGGGCTGTTTCTGTCTTCTTTTTTTGCGTTTCATTTTGAAGAAAAACGTACTCGAAAAGGTGTTAAATTATTATTCAACGCTTATGATTCCCCCGCTTGGCTTGAGCTGTCTTACGAGCTGTATTACGATATTAATATATAAATTTAGCACTTTAAAATTGATGATAATTGCTTAGGTAGAATTCCATGGGCTCAACAGACAAACTATTATCCGGTAATTGATTGATATCTCAAGTGGTAAAGGAGGTCGACATAATTGTTTGCCAACACTTTTAAAGGGGAATTGAGGTTTAGTATATAAATTGAATGCGATAGTACGGTTTTTATTGAGCAAAACATTATCGTTCAAAAGGGGGTGTTCATATGAGACATTTCATTTCATTAGAGAAAAAAAATGGAAAATTTAATTAAATCTTCATACATAATTCCCAATTCATATGCATGTCCAGTGTTTGCAGGCTTCTCGGAGGACTCTAATAATTTTATTAAATTCTTGATCTTTTTATTACCTTACTAAGGAAAATCCCTCGAAATTTCTAACAGTTCAAAACTACCAATTTGCAATAGGAAACGAAATATTTGTAACCAGGGACTTTCGCCGAAATGTAATCAAAACCGAAAATATTTTTCATTTGTTTCAGTTCCTTCAATCCAAATCGAAAATATACGAAACTTCTATCTTAATTCCGACAGCCGAAAAAAAAATTGTATTGAATTTTGTTCCTGTTTCAGATATCAAAAACGAAATTACAAACAATTTTGCAGCCTGTTTCCATTAAACGTTGAAAACGGTAGACAAGCGAATCGTCTATAAAAGAAGGCATTGTTAACAGTATTTTTTTATAAAAAGTATGAAATATTTCATCAACTTAAAAAGTTTTCAAAAAACAATATTTTTTCAAAAATTATTCATATTGGAAATAAATATATTGTAAAATGCAGCTGCGAGATGCAATGCTAGTGTGTAAATCTGTCAGATTTAGTCTGAAGATTTACTTTGGAACCGGGAGAGAGATTGGAGGTTTTGTGGAAGAACTAAGGTTCTTAGCGGGATGTGAATAATTACGAGGGGATTTCGTAATGGAGATGAAGAAAAGATAACTGTTAACTTACATTATTGCAGGTTTTTTTCGTATGTTGAGGGCGGCTGGCGAAGTGGTCTGGTTGGCGGCTAGCGGTCGAAAGAGGGCAGTAGTATCCCGCTGATTTCAACCAAGAGACCTCCATGCCCTG
This sequence comes from Philornis downsi, assembly GCA_019455685.1. Taxonomy (NCBI): domain Eukaryota; kingdom Metazoa; phylum Arthropoda; class Insecta; order Diptera; family Muscidae; genus Philornis; species Philornis downsi. The sequence continues at coordinate 610,308 of JAHXMU010000583.1, forward strand.
CTGGTTTGCCATATGGGCGTAACAAAATAGGGGTTTTTATAATTATATGGTTGTTTGAAGGGGCCCTTACATAGGCAAATAAATAGTTAATTTTTACAATTTACAATATTTACAATTCAGTGCAATTTACTTAAAGCAAATCAATTCAAAAAACTCAATTTAATTCATAATTTTACTTTACTTTATGAAATTCGTTTTTCAATTCAATTTCAAATTCATGCCTTAATTTGCTTTAATTTACTTTTTTCAATTCTTGGGAAGGAACAATACAATATATAATACAGGGTGGGCCATAAGCGTGTTGGCGGTTTAAATATTCAATTAAAAAAAAGAAACTACGAAACATAAAAAAAATATATTTGTATTTTTAAAAAGTAGAAGCATGGGAATTTTTAAGACTTAAAAATAATGTTGTCCAAATGGCTTCCCTCGGCTGCTTGACACTCTTGGAATCGAAGTCGCAAATTTTGGAAAACTCATTGAAAAGTTGTTCTCGATATTTTGTTACTTTTCTGAATAATGTTCCTCTTCAACTGTTCTAAATTGGTCGGATTATTCTCGTAGGCTACCGATTTGAGGTAGCCCCATAGAAAATAATCGCATGGAGAGAGATCGTGGCTACGTGGGGGCCATTCAATATCCCCCCTTTTCGAAATGAGTTTTCCAGGAACAACATTTTTCAGCAGCTCTATGGATACCCTAGCCGTATGACATGTGGCCCCATCCTGTTGAAACCACATCCTCGAGGTATTGCCTTGAAGTTCTTGCAAAGCTGGCACCAAAAAGTCTGCTAGCATGTTGCAATAATTGTTCGCTCTAACCGTCATCGCATGCCGTCTTTCGTCGTCAAAAAATCATGGTCCAATAATACCGGTTGACGTTATCCCAGCCCACACGACAAGCTTAGGGCTGTGAAGTGGACTTTCATGCAAGCGTCGGGGATTAGTCTCGGACCAGAACCGACAATTTTACTTGTTCACATGGCCATTAAGGTGAAAATTGGCCTCATCACTAAAAATCACGTTGTTGAAATTGTTGAACCGCTCTAGCATCAAATTGACAAAGTTAAGTCGGTTATTGGCATCATCGGGTTTTAATTCTTGGACTATCTGAATCTTATAAGCCTTCAAATGCAAATCACGTTTCAAAATTCGTCGTAAAGTTGTTCTTTTGACATCCAAAGACTGACTTCTCTTACGTGTTGACTGTTGCGGATTTCGCTGAACTGAAACACGAACACGCTCCACAATGTCGGCTGATCTTGCAGAAACTGGGCGACCACGAACCGTAATTGGTACTGTTGAGCCGGTTGTTTCGAACATTCTGATCCATTTTCGTATCACATTGGCGCTTGGAACTTCACTTAAATCGTGTAAACCGTGTTCATGCCGATACAAACGTCGTGCAGTAATCACTGACTTATTGTTTTCGTAATACGCTTGGACACAAAATGAACGCTGCACTCCCGTGTACGGCTCCATGGCGACTAAATTTCCAGAAAGCGGCGCAGCGAACAACATATCCCCCCGCCACCCCGCGCCGCGCGTTACCGAGAAATTGAAGAATTAAATCGCCAACATTCATATGGCCCTCCCTGTATATAACATAAAGGGTGATTTTTTAATCGTAGTTGTTTTAAAAATCGAATAAATCACTCAAATTTGCATCATATATTAAAATTTTTTATTGGAATTGATAAATTGGTCTTTGCCATTTTATTTTTAAAGATAATTTAATGTAAATGTTGTCTGCGGCTCCGTCTCAAAATGCCCATTCGTAAGGTCCAATTTTTCGACACTTTTTAGAGCATTTCGGCCTGTATTCCACGAATAACGCGTGTTATGTTATCCTGTAAGGCTTCAATAGTGTTCGGCTTGTCCACATGAACTAACGACTTGACATAACCCCACAAGGAATAATCAAGAGGCGTTAAATCGCAAGATCTTGGGGGTCAACTCACAGCGCCAAATCGAAGAATAAGCTGCTCACCAAACTCATTCCTCAACATATCCATTGTTTCACGAGCAGTGTGGCATGTTGCATCGTCCTTATGAAACACATGTTAACCAAGTTCAACTCAGCCAATTGGGGCAAAAAAAATTCCTTGTGGTTGAGTAACACCTGACCAATCGGTGAGAAGGGCGACGAATTGACATTTCACGATCGTCATTAACACTGGTCGCTACGGCTGCAATATTTTCTTCGGTACGCACTCTACGCATGCGAATCGATAGTTTTATGTCCAACAAAGTAAATTTGGTGCGAAATTTGGAGATAACAGCACGAATTGTTGATTCAGCAGGTCGATTATGACGACTATAAAATGGTCGTATCAAACGATGCACATTTGTCACAGAGCACGAATTTTGATAATAAATTTCAACGATTTGCAATCGTTGCTCCTTTGCTAGTCTTTGCATGATGAAATGGCAGAGTATGCTGTACACTTTCCGCTTTGACAGATGACGTTTGGATGCCATTACTAACTAGTGCTGCCAACCTGAAAAACTTGAATCTTAGAAAGTCACCCTATATAATATTTAATACAAAAATATATATTGAAAATAAAAATAGTAGTTTTACGGTAACCCTACTCAATAAAAATAAAAGCTCTTTGAAACGAAATCCATTCGCATTACAAAGCCGATCAGAAAGAATTGTTCGATTACTTTTCGAACGAATTGAGGGATTCGTTTTATAGAAACAGGCTGTTAATTTTTACTTGAAACGAAATCACAGCCTGTTTTTTCAAAACGATTCTCTCAATTCGTTCGAAAAGAAAACGAATAACTATTTGTATTCGGCTTTGTAAATCGAGTAAATTTTCGTTTTGAAGAACTTCTATTTTTATTGAGTAAGGTAGGGTTACCGTAAAACAACTATTTTTGTGAGGTCAAACAGTAAATATGCTATCTGAACTTTATGAGGCTTTTTAAAAAACAGATTCTTCAAAAAAAGGCCAGATTTGTTGAAAGAAACCTCATAGATTTTGCAGCACGATAACGCACCATCTCACTATGCTGTGATCGTGTTCACCTTACATGGCTCCGTCTGACTTTTATTTCTTTTTAAAACTCAAATTAACAATTCGAGGCACATATTTTTGCAGTCGGTAGAGGGCATGAAATAGAATTTGCGGCTATAATTTGTCTTTTTTGGAAAATACTTTGAAGATTGGATTATTCGGAAGGAGTCTATATTGAAGACGATACAATAAATTTGAATGAATAATAGTTTTTTGTATTTTAGTAACCAATTCTTGGTACTTTTTTGATAAATTATATATCGGTTTTGATTGATTTTTATGAATCTCTTCAAGTTGCTATTGTCTTATTCGGCTGGAAGGATTCAAACGTCAACTTGACATGAAAATACTTTTGGAAAATGTTTTGATGATTGGACCATAAAATAAATTTGAATGAAAAGTACATATTTTGCATTTTATTAACCAATTCTATGTACTTTCTTGGTAAACGATATATCGGTTCTGATTGATTTCTATGGATCTGTTCAAGTTGCTTTCGTCTTATTCGACAGCAGGGATACAAACGTCAACTTGAGATGATTTTGGTAGAATGTAATGCGCAAAAATTCGGACTGCGACAAAAGAGAACCGATCGCTCATACTAATGTTGAAGTTTATTGTAAAACGATTTCGTTCCGCGATAATAAGGCTCTTGGGAAATTCACAATGTTTAAAGTTTCGAAATATTTCACCTCACACAATAAGCGGGACGACAACCAGCTTTGCAGTTAGTCTTGCTGCTGCTTAGTTTTCTCTCATTCTTTTGCAATTTGATGATATTTATATATTGTTTTTAAATGCCAATATTGGTTACCCTGCTTGATGTGACATAAAAATACGTCATCACTTTGTGTGTTTTATGGCAAGAAGTAGTTAAGGCGGCAGCAACTGCCAAATGTGGCAGGAACCACATTCTCTTCGTTCAACATTCCCATATGCGCAACACTACGCAAGTGCTCAGACATCCAGTCAACATCAACAAATTGGATGAAAAGAATTTTTAAATTGCTAAGAAACAAACTTTAACACTTTTTTCGCACAAGAATGTCAAGGAGAGGCAGCCAGGCAGACAAACGCAGTGACAAAAGTTCAAAAAAGGAACAACAAATCGTTAAGAAATGCAACAATTATATAAGATTAAGATGAATTGTAGCGAAATATGCGTAGAACAAAAAGATTTTGAAATCAGACGAAAAAGATAAATGAAATAAATTTGGAGTTTTTTTTGGTTTTTTGGTTTGTGGATGTTGTTAAGATTAAGTGAAATAAATTGATTTGCGTCCAAGCGGAGTCCGTGTCTAAAACGTAGACAAAAAGCTAAATAACAGAAAATTAATTTAAAGAACGCACAAAAAAAGGGGAACAAACAATAATGAAAATTAAGGAATTTTAACAATTTATTTTGTTAATTTTTCACTTGAAAAGGTGTTAATGATAAATAGCGGTGTTGGTAATGTTTTCTGTTTATATTTTTGTTATTATATTTTTTGTTTTTGTTCTTACCTACGTTTCTCCACATCACTCCATACGATTTCGCGGTTGATTGCATCTGTACAGAAATCTCTAAAAGATCTAAGAAGCGTCATTATTGTTTAAACGCACAAGTGATGATTTATTAGCGTTCATGCATCAAAGTGCGAAAGCGTATTGCGCATGCGTGTGTACACACACAGTGATTGTGGATGACAGCGACGTGGGTTTTCCTATACACGAGTATAGTACGAGTATGTTGCCATTGCACTTTGTCTCATCGTCCCGACCAAGTATTCCATCACTCGGCGAACGGAGCAGCAATTGATGGGGCTGCTAATGATCGGCTATATCTCACTAATAACACAAATATGACGAAACAACAGTCATTTGCCTCAACTGAGTGGTATTCGTTGATGAGCTGAGCCGAATGTACCGGCGGCGACAGCATCACATTGTGGGTCTCGGTCGGTTCGATCATTCCCCTCGATTCTTTAGTTTCCATTATTTTGTGAATTTTGTTTTTAACACCTTTTCATGTTACCAAAAACAAAAACAACATTTAGACGTGAAAATATGCTTCTAATTACATTTTCTTCGTTGTTTTTATTTGTTCTGTTGCTGTATGTGTGTACAAGTATGTGAGTGTGTCGAAATACTAATCTAATCCGCCTCGCGGCATGATGTAAATGAAGGTTAATGATCTTTGTGGCACAACACACAAAATGGAGTGTACGCAAGCTTTAACCTCTTACGAATTCTTTTTTTTTTACAAAATTTCATGTTATCTTAGTTGGTTTGTCAAATGCTATAGATATGCGCCAAAGAAAATGCTTAAATTTAAGAATATTTGAGTTACCACTGCCAGGACAAAAATTACGGTTCATGTGGAAAATATAATGCTGGCGAAGCAGTGTCTGCCTATGGTACAAATATGAAAATCAATTGAACCGATTGTAATTTTACGGATTTTATAATTATTTGTTTATTTATTTAAAGGGCGATCTTTTAATCGTAGTTTTTTTTTTTTTTTAATCGAATAAAACACTCAAATTTGCATCATATATTAAAATTTTTTATTGGATAGTTCAAATTTCAATGCGATTTATTTGCATGGAATCGAAATCAGTAGAGAGCGATATGATGAACAATGTTTTTTGATTTGTTTTATTTGTTTTCCGACGCAAAAACAAACAACGAAGACGGTTTCCCAACATACGAACAGACAACGTCTAGCTGACCGTGCGAAAAACATGGAAACTCGAGATTAATCCCACAGACTTCCAACGATTGGCCTTGCGATTTATTGATTGTGTCCAAACTTCAATATTTTAGCCATAATTTTAAGATTATATACATACATATTTGAATTTACCATTGAATTTATATCAAAATTAACCTTTTTTTGTATATTAAAATGTACTTTTGTAAGAATATTATTGTGAATGAACTCAAATTTTTGCCCCTTTAGTGTTACATAACTCCATTGAGTGAAAATATGTGTACTAAATGTAACTGAATTCTGAATTGTGAAATTTACTGTTGTCGAAAGTTTTGTAACAAGAAAAAATCACTTACAAATCAGATCTCAACTGGTAAAAGCACAACTCGTTGCCTGAATAAATCTCCTTCGAATCGGCACTAATTCTAATCCTTTATTTATCGCCACTTGTAATTTCTGCACGATCAATTTGATTACATATAATTTCACATGACTGTGAAATTATATGATCTGACTGTGAAATTATATGATGCAAATTACAAGTTCCAATTTTCAGTTCTCTGGTAGAAACCAACTGTGAAATTGGTCCTCCTAAAGATCATCGCTATTGGATAATTCACAATACAGTCCAACATTTTAATTCCACAAATACAACGAGAGAGGTATCAAATTGATTAGAGGATTTCCCGCTACTCCCCCTGCCATCATATCAATCATCTCTATCAATCTATCACCACCTCTGTACAGATTGTCATCGCAAAAGCCAACCGAATGCGGAACTGAATCCGCTTGAATTTGGAATTCAGTTGGAATTATCGGAATTCGTGGGATAAGGACTTCCTTTGCTTTGAATTTGCCCTTGATGATCGTCGCTTAAATCACATTGAGGTGGTGATTGTGCAGCGCGAACTTGTTCAATATTCATTTTGTTCTGCGCGTTCCTCTTGCGTTTGCGGACATTCTGACTAATTATTGCACGATATGTACGACGTCCAAGGTTTGATCGTCTAATAGGTGGCATTAGTCAAGCAAATAACTCTCCCTAAAATGGACCAAAGTCGTTTTTGACTAAGACTATTAAAAAGAAAATTATTTTCAAAAAAAAAAAAAACTTACGAAATGAATGTATCGCAATAAATGCCCGCAATTAAATAACCGTACTTTTTACACGCAAACTTATTTTTTGAAAAAATGATCGAATTGATAAATATTGCACTTAATATTGTACTGCTTGAACCGTTTACGGATGTGATGAGTATGAGTGTCCAAAATCATGTATGAGTATCCAAAATCAGTGTAATAATACGCAAAACTCGAATCAACTGCAGCAAGAAAAATAGCACATTTGTTCAATAGAAAATGACAATGCGAAGAGTGCATCTGTCAAATTGCGCTCAGCCTAAGTCAACGTATAACGCCATCTACGGGGTGGGTTGTGGCATTGAACGCAGCACAGCGCCCTTTGTTATTTGTCTCGTTAACTTCTCTACCCAAAATTCAAGCAAAATGCATTTTATCACAATAAATTTCATAATTTTCCGAAGTTTTCTGGTCCAAAATCATCAAGTCATGCTTATCATCAAATCATGCAAAATTTCGTCAAAACAAATTGAAAATTTTCACGTTTTTCCGGAATTTTCCGAGTTTTCCACTAAGAGTTTTCTAGTTTGCCATTTGAAAAGCCATTCCGGAACAATTACACGCAAAATTCCATACAAAAAAAATCAATTTTCGATTTCTCGAATTTTACGACTTTTTCCTAGGATTTTCCCAAAATTTTTTTTTCGTAAAAACCGTTCTCAATTGATGAATTACTATACATTTTTCACACCATTTTTATAAGAGTGTGATCAAAAAATAACCGTTATTTTTTGATCACATCACACAGATTTCATGTCCGCGGCTCCATCTCATAATGTCCATTTGGAAGGTCAAATTTTTCGTCACTTTTTCGAGCATTTCTACGAATAACGCATGTTATGTTATCCTGTAAGGCTCCAACAGTGTTCGGCTTGTCCACATAAACTAACGACTTGACATAACCCCACAAGAAATAATCAAGAGGCGTCAAATCGCAAGATCTTGGGAGCCAACTCACAGAGCCAAATTAAGAGATAAGCTGCTCACCGGATTCATCCCTCAACATACGCATTGTTTAACGAACAGTGTGGCCTGTTGTACTGTCCTGATGGAACCACATGTCAACCAAGTTCAACTCAGCCAATTGGGGCTAAAAAAAATCGCGTATCATGACTCGATATCGTTCGCCGTTGACGGTAACGTTTCTTCCACGGTCGTCTTTGAAGAAAAATGGACCGGTGATGCCACCAGCACATAAACCGCATCAAACTCGTTTTTCCGGGATGCATCGGTAATTCATGTATGACATGTGGCTGCTCATCACTACAGATGCGACAGTTTTGTTTGTTTACGTAACCGTTCACAGGAAATGAGCCCCATCGTTGAACACAATTTTTCGATAAAACAGCGGATTTTCATTGAGCTTTTGTAAGACCCATTCACCAAAAATTAGATGTTGTGGTAGGCCATTCGTCATTCCATGATGAAATGACAGAGTATATTGTACACTTTTCACTTTGACAGATAACGTTTCGACGCCATTACCAACCAGTGCACAAAAATAAAATGTCTGCCAACGTTCCTTCTGATCGTTTAATGAGCGTCTCAATATAATAGGTAACTGTAATTCAGTTTTTGTTTGCTTGTTTTTAGCTCTGATTAGAAAAAATTGAGCTTTAAAGTCAGTTGTTGTCAACAGGTGCATACAGATTTCAAAGAGAAGTGTATTATTTGTATGGCTTTGTTCTATAATTAACAAGTCTACAGTGATTTTATTGTCACAATTTTTTTTTATTATTGTTAAGCTTTATTTCAAGAAAGTATATTACAATTCTCATTTAAATATTTCCATTTTAAGTATTAAATTTTTTCTTTTTTGTAAGAAGTTCAGGAAGTGCAACAAATAAAATATTTGCTTTTTTCAAATGGAGTTAAAGCTATTTATTCCGGATAGTTCCGGTGTAAATCTATATTTTGGTTAATCTTTCAAGTATTCGCTTTAAGGTAAATCGAAAACATCTTCCGCATTTTTGCGACTGTCATACATTTTTTTTAATTTTTCCAGTATGACCTCTTTCGAGAAAGGACGTTTTTGAAGAATGGATAAAAACTCCCAAAATACATCGCAAAGACGCCTTATTGACATTAGTAATAGTTAGATATGGTCTTCAAGATACACCAGAAGTATATTATGCCAGTTAGCGTCCATAAAATCCTTTTTCATGGAAAAGATATAAGGTCTTGTTCTTGTTCCTATAGAACAGCTGTCAGAAGAAGCTTAAGAAGCAAGAAGTAAGGATACGAGGAAATTTAGAGAGTTGTTTACGAGAAAAACATCGAAAATAGACACAAATACAGATCTTTTCAATAGGCTATTAATTTCTCCAGATCCTTTTATCGCAAGTTTGGGTCACACTCCCTTTTAAGTTCGAGGTTTGATAACAAAAGAAGTTCTTTGATTATTATCTGTTGATGCTTTCGAGGAAGAAAAATCTTTTAACGATGCATATGAAATTGACTAAATTAAAATCTATATGTGTATTTATGTGCTTTATCTGTATTATTAATATAATAAAGCAAAACCAAGTAAATAAAACAATTACTATTAAATATTTATTAAAAATATTAAAATTATTTTAATACTAAAAATGACTCTTTACATAAAAACTCACCTAATAATTTTATTATATGATTAATTAGTTGTATTCAACGTAAATATTAGTATATATATATAACTACAAATAATCTCAGAACATGTATTTTAGAAACCAATCTTTTACTTTAAAAATATATTTTTTGTTAACAGTGTGAACTATTTACTTTTTGCGTCATTTTAGTAAAAAAAAAATTTTCTAAAAAAAAAGTCGATTTTTTACTATCATTTATAAATTTTAACTCATTTTTTGTTTAATACATACATATGTAAGTGAGAAGTGAACTCTACGCAATTTATTAATTTTGTCCAGTTAGATTTGTGATCTACCACACTGTGCAGTGGTGCCAACCTGAAAAACTTAAATCTTAAAAAATCACCCTATACGAGTATTTATTTATTTGGCTTGTTATTTAAATCCTTCCGGCGAATTATAAGAAAATTACAATATGCAACAATTCATCAATTAGGTTTAATCTGCTCAATAATATAAATTTAAAAAAAAATTAAATATAAAATTTATAAAAATATAATATGATTTTAAAGAAGGTATGGTTATTAAAAAAAAAAATATGAAAAAAGACTAATTTAGTAGTTAGTCGGTGTATGATATGGTTATAGTTCCATATATAATTGGTATGTAATAAAGGGTGCTCACAATTTAATTGAAAACAAAATTTTACAAGAAAGTGTGAAAGTGCTGCAGAATGTGCCTTTTGTAAGAATCAGAACATAATTTGAAACATTTTAAATGGCTTGGTAGTAAATTGTAAATTCGTGCTACTCTTTCTACAAAAGCACGGCGCATGAGTGTGATTATTTTAGGAATAAGAAGCTGCTTATTACAAGTGGAATGTCAAAAATTAAATTATTGAAAAATAAATTGAGGACTGCACAGTCGAACAACTTTATAAGATAACAACAAAGACCTCAAATCGATATAATTTTTAAAACTATAGCCCGATAAATTAACACAGAACTTTCAGTCAGGTGAATTTGATCCTCATATACCAACAGCCAACAAACCTCTGCGTTATTGGAAAAGTGTATGCTGTGTCACAAAGGGTTCAAATTTTGCTCTGTATTAAAGTACAACAAAAACAAAAAAAACAAAATTATAGTATATTAATGTTAGGCCAATCATTGATTTTTGCCATAGCGATACATATGCAGTAAGGATTATGGCAATACATTCAATTTTCATTTACAGAACTAATTTCACTAAATCCTCTATGGGTTCTAAATAATGCGAAATCTATTGCATTTGAATGATGGACATAAGCCTAATAACACTGGTCTACAAAAACCAAAAGTTGACAGCAGAAACGAAGTATGTTTTTTAACTAACCTGGGTTCGCTGCATACGAATCTGGCATAAAACCGGAACCATTTTTGCCTTCTTTGGACACTATTCTACCATTTTAGTAAACTGCTTTGACTGTTCCTTTGTTTCCGTTGTGAAATGGTGGACCCATGTCTCATCCTTGATTATAAATCGATGCAAACATTCGATTCTATTGCGGTGAAACATCGCTGAACACTCTACTGAAACATCTTCACGACTCTATTATTGCTCTATTGAAAGCAAGCGCGGCACCCATTTGGCTCTAATAAAAATACTAAAAACGTATGTTTTATTAAATTCCAATTTTTACTAAAATATTTTTTTTTTTTTTTTTTTAAACTACTGGTACCATTTCCAAACTCGCTTCCAACTAAACTATTTCTAAAAGTCTCTATGTAATCCCCAGCCGAATCTATTACAAATTGAAAAGCCTGCGTATACGCTGGAAGGACTTGATTTAGCTTACTGTACACCTTGTATGCATAACGTGCTAATTTACCCTGTCAGTAGGTGTGGAAAATTTGGAAAAATGTTGAATAATTCCCTGCACAACCGACCAAGTTAAAACAATTCAATTAAAATACTTCGTCATGGTGACTGCTTTAAGCGGCAAACTACAGATTATATGGCTTGTTATCGATTGCGAACCCCATGAATTGTCGGAAATTGACCTCGCCAGCATTAAATTGGCCGACTAAACTTCAATTATATTATTGGCGCGTGTGCCGAAAAGTCAACCTCCCTCCCCTCCACCGTCATTCAAGACAAGCGGACCGTGAGTTACTAAGTCAGCAGTCCCCTTTGCCTTTTTTTGTTGTTGTTGTGTTAATGATATTAAAATTTTATATTTCACTGCAATAATTGTCAGTTTAACACCAACGTCAACGCTATCGTCGCAACCACTGACTTGATCCGGCATTGTTTGTTTTGTGAAATGGTCAATGGTTTCAAGCGGCCACTAATTATGGTGGCTATTTTGGAATGCAACAATATCTTGTTCACTCGAATTTATTTGGCCCGGTGTTTAGTGAGACATTTGGTTAGTTAACTAACTAAATGCAGCACCCCCCCCTACCTTAACCGTTAAAGTGATCTTGTCATATAACAAATAATAAGCTTCTTGTGCCTCGTTCACGGTAGCGGTGGCAACAAGTGGCAAGTGCTAGCCAGAGCACTGTTGTCTATGTAGCACCTTTCGTAAAGTAGCTGTTTGCAGACGATGATGTTAACTGTCGCTGTTGTCGCATGTGACCCATTGTAACAGCGCACACAAAACTACCTGTTTTTAATGCAATTTAACGCTTTTAACCACCACATCAAATCACTTGTTTAAACAATTTGCCATTGTTGTTGTATTGCAGCGGCGGTAGCAAACAACTTTAATTCTGTCACCACTGCCGTTGTCGTCGTCGCTCGCTCATTCGTCTCCTAAACAGTGAAGGGGAGAATGTCGCAGTCTGTTGTGTTTTGTTTTTGTTTTTTCTATTCTGTTCACCGCCAATTTCAATACTTAAAATCGCTATTAACAACAGGTAAGAGAGACAATAATGTTGATTTTATGGCTGCCTGGGTATGTAAAAATGCTTCTGTTAATGTCGTCGGTTTCTAGCAATCACTTTGCGGTTTCCACTCGCATTGCTGAGGCAAATTTATTAGCATCGAGTGCCCCGCTCGCTATCAGTGGCGAATAATCTCTATGAATTTTCCGTGTGTGTGTGTGTGTGTGTGTCTGTGTCAGCATGGATTTAAACGAGATTAAACAGCCGCTGATTTAAGTGCTGCTATATCGTTTTAACATCACACAAGGCGGCGGGGGGATTTTAAGCGGGCGATTTATCACTTAATTATATCGACGAGTTAATGATCAATTTTCATGAGTTGTTAAAGGAAATTATGTCAGTTTTAAATGAATCGAAAGGAATTAATTAGTTTTCCAGAATATTGCAGCATTAAAAAGCTGAGGGGATTTGCACAGGGTTATCCATTTTTCGGTTTCAAAGGTAAAGTTAAATAAAACACACGTAAAGCTATGATTAAGATGAAACTTGTACACCATTATAATACTTAGACCTTGCCATAATGTACGAAATTCAAAGTCATTTAAATGACCGCCTCTGGATTTTCGCACATTTAGCACATTTCAGGCGGTATCTCTGCGGTAACTTAACGAATGTTGAATTTCAAATGCTCCAACGTTTGGGGATTATCCGCGTAAACACAGTGTTTGACGTAGCCCCACAAAAACAAAAATCTAACAGCGTCACATGGCATGATCTTTTGGTGGCCAGTTGACTTCGCCAAAACGTGAAATTACGCTTTGGATGCTATTCTACCATTCCAGTGAACTGCTTTGACTGTTCCTTTGTATCCGGTGTGAAGTGGTGGACCCATGTCTCATCCTTGGTTATAAATCGACGCAAACATTCGATTCTATTGCGGTGAAACATCGCCAAACACTTTAGCCCCACAAAAACAAAAATCTAACAGCGTCAAATGGCATGATCTTGGTGGCCAGTAGACTTCGCCAAACGTGAACTTACGCTTTCTGGAAACTTCTCATGCCATAAAGCTGAAATCAGCTGTGTTGGATCATGTTTGAAACACCGCTTTTGTAGTAAATTTCAACTATTTTTACGTGTTCTTCAGTTGTTAAGCGATCCATATTCATAAATGATCAACCTTGCATTAAGCAAATTGCACTTCAGATGACAGGTATTAATCAGCTGACAGCTTTGCCAGGCCGGCGGTTTTGAAACCACTAAATGGACAACCCTGTATTAAAGAGAAATTCATTTAGCGAACTCGAAAAAACTAGAGAAAGAAAGGTTTCGAACATTACATCTTCAATATGCTTTTCTTGGTATTTTTCAACACAATGACCATTTTGCACAGTTTTTCAAATTTGAATTACTAACACTAATAGGCATTTGGCAAAGTTTCGCTCATCGTAATTACCATTTATTTCAAAACATTTTTTATACTTTCTTCTTTCTCTAGAATATATTTCCCCCTATGATCCGATACCCAGTAATACTATGTATTTGTACTTTAGCGGCAGTCACGCCAATGTGCAGAAACGAAAGCTTCAATCGGCAAGCCGCAGCAAAACTTTTCAAATAGATTTTCGGATTCATCACTAATTAGTAGGTCTGATTCAGTGAGTCTAAAAATACAATGGAATGCGTAGAAGTCTTCTGAATGAGATAAATATAATGCGCACTTTGCCAAAACTGTTTTCCAAATCTAGATTACCATCATTAACAGTCTTCTGACAAAGTTTCGATTATCCTAATCACTATTTATTTCAATACATTTTGTGTTAGGTGGAGCCACTTCGCTAAATTCCTTCAAATTTGTCTTTTTGCGATGCTGCAATTTCGTCACGAAATGCATTAATACGTATTGGGAAAAATTTTCTTTATTTTTCAACATAATCTCCTTTTCACTTGGTACCTTTTTTTCAGCGATATTCAATGGCTTCTATGTATATCCTGTTTATAGTAAAAACTTTCAAACTCCTTAAAATAATTATCAACCGCAGACTCTACCTCTTCATCATTGGCAAATCTTTTACCACCAAACCATTTTGTCGTTTGGAAGTAGAAAATAGTCTGAGGGAGCTGAATCTGGCGACTAAGAAGCAGGTATTTAACAGCTGAAAGCCTTACCAGATCGGCGGTTTTGAAACCACTAAATGGATAACTCGTTATATCAAAAGTCAAACAAATTAAGGGTATAAATTTTGATAAAAAATCCAACCAACCAAAACATTCATATCAGTGACGAAACTAAATTTAAAATATTTTGTGTTAAAATATATGAAGATTTAAGAATGAAACCCTTAATGATAAATATATTATCAAAACAATAAAATATGATGCAGGCTCCATAATGGTTTGGGAATGTATTTCGGCATCGGAGGTCGATAATCTTATGTTTATCGAATCAACAATGAAAAAGGAAGATCATCTCAATAACTAGAAAAATAACGTAATTTTTAACAAACAAATTCCCTTGCATTCCATGAATTGGATATGGAAGAACTTCTCACATCCAGTGAGTTTATACGCATTTGATTTTTAGACTCTCTCAACTGGAGCTATAGTTTAATTTACAAAATTTACAAAACTAAATAAACAACACTTCAGATGACAGGTATTTAACAGCTGACAGCCTTCCCAAACCGGCGATTTTGAAAATACTAAATGGATAACCCTATGAAACCAATGGCAATGGCCGTAACATGAATTGTACCCTTAAATTGTAGAGACATTTAGTTTGCTCAAGCCACCGAGAGTATCTGAAGTGAGTGAGGTCGTTTCTTCCCAATACAACTATCTACCTTTATCTTAGCAGCGGTTGCCCCGCGAAAGCTTCAAAGTGAATCAATCGGCAAGCCTAAGCAAAACTTCTCAAATTGATTTTCAATTTCATTATTGATCAGTAGATCTCATTCGGTGAGTCTAAATATACAATAGAATGCATGCAAGTTTTCTGAATGAGAAAATCCCACTAACATCTCATTCATAGGATGTAGAGGATACCGTTTATTTTTTTTTTTTTTTGGATTTTCTGTTATGTGCCTTTTTAAAATCCATAATTTCTCAAAATCGTCAACAATTAATAGGAACCTAATTCAGCGTTTGGAGTCACCATACTGTACATATACGAGTATACATAAATCCCGGAAACAACATTTTGCATCTTTACAAAAGTTGGGTTTCTAAGTCGAATGTTTTTTTTTCATAATATCTCAGAAACTAGAGCTAACCCATGTAAATAAAAAATATTTTTGAAATCTTTGCTGTAAAATAAAAAAAAAACTTTTGACTTTTCTATGGCACCACACAAAATACATGATTTTGATGCACATTTTTGTTCTTGGCAATCCGTAAAATTTCGTAATATGTAAGATTAGGGGGTCTTGAAAAATGGGGGTTTGGTTTTCCGAAAAGTGAATTCAAAATAGAACTACAACTAATTACAAAAGCATCACAACTGCACAACTATCATGTCAATTGGTCATCGACACCTTTAACTTCCTGAATAATGGCTACTAACATCCCCACCATGTCCCCCTCCATTGCCTAATACATAACAACCAAATTCGTCCACGTGCAACAGAAACACAACTGACGAACAGAAACGGAAACTGTTAACAAATCACGTCCTTGCCTAATTACCCTCTTCTACACATGCAAGTGCGGTCTTCATTACTGTTGTTGCTGTTGCTGCAGCAATTTTAACGTGTTGCTGCTAATAATATATTGCAAACACAATATAAATTGATGCTTACAAACAACACTAATAACAATAGCAATAACAACAACCAAATAACGAAGATGGTGACGATGGCGAGGACAACGACAGCGACGATGACTGCAAATGATTTGCGAAGAACACCAGCAGAATGCTGAATGCAAGAAAACCCAGCAGACCCACGAACAGACGGACACAACTCATTCATGTTGATATGCAAACAACGCAATGCCAAGCATCGCTTCGCACCAACTCGCAACAAATTTATTCGCTCTCGTGCACATTCGTATCCGCTGTGCAATAAAATGCCAACAACAACAGAACTACGAACGTTAACCAACACTAAACAGCATCCGCTGCTGCCAGCTACACTCATACTCAACTAAATGAGAATTATTATGGACAGACCAAATGGGATGGACGGACAGACATGCAAAGAGACATTGAAAATCAAAATGTCTCTCAAAACAATCAGATTTAATAATAAGATATGTCAGTCAAAATGTTATGTACGACGAACTGCGAAGAAAAATTACACAAGACCAAAAAAAAAGCAAGAAAAATATAAACAACATTTTAGCTCGATGAGGATTACGAACGTGTGGAAATGAAAGGAAATGGTAAAAAGAGTCACAAATTGTGGTTAGTAGTGACAGAGATGAGACAGTCGGCAAGTGTGTACTTTTCGGTGCAGTTACAAATTATTAAATGTAAAGGGCCTTTTTCACCGTAATCTATTGAACTTTTGAAGAACACTTTTGTTATGAAACTTCAACTTAAAAGGTGATAAAAGAGAGAGGAAAGAGTTGTATGCTTTGAATTTGAAATATAAACAAAACGATGAAAGACGTCAGTATGATGATGTTAGATATTAACAGATGAAATTTTTATTTAAAAAATTTTTAAGAAATTTTTATTTAAAAACAGGACTTTTTATTAATGGCATAACAGTTTTGTATTTAAATAAGAAATAAAATACTTTAACTGGAAAAAGAATAATTTAGTCTGAAACGCACTCCAAGTACAATATAGATTTCGAACTCCATATGGACTTTCGAACTCCACTACGACAACGTCTGCAGCTTTGCACTCTTTGAGTCCAATTTTGCATTGCTCTTCCATACATATGTACATATGTACCTGTTGGTCCGTTAGCAATTTCGGTGGTATTCCTGAGCGGGAGCGTTTGCATCGGTCCATTCTTTAAGTTCAATTTTGCATCGCTCTTCCAAATATTGGATTGTTTGGAAAATTCGTTTGGTTAATTCGTTAGTTCATCATACGTTACTTCTCATGACGTAGAGTTCCTTCAAACACTATCATAACTTCCTCCCACCCCTTCTCTAAACCGTTTACTATTGTTTACGTTTGTTTTCGTTCTAGTCGTGAGTGGTTAAAGCGTTAAAAAAAAAGTTTTAAAAAGTGGAAAAAATGAGCGAAAAAGTGCATTTTAGACACATTATGCTGTATTATTTCCGAAAAGGAAAAATGGCCGAAAAATAAAGTCTATTTATGAAGAAAACGGACCAAATAAAAAAAATTGCCAGAAATGGTTTAAAATGGTTTCTACGGGCGACGTCTCCGTAACGGACGCTCCCAGATCAGGACGACCAAAAGAAATTGTGTCCGAGGAGTTGAGAGATTTAATTATTGTTAATCCCCGTGCAACAGTTAGGGAAATAGTTGAAATATTCATAAAATCAGTCCCAATCGTTCACGGCGTCATAAAAGAGCTCGGATTTGTGAGCAACCTCGATGTGTATGTAGCTCACACTGCCTTGCGGACCCGTTAGAGACTGTCAGAGCTTGGGTAGAAAGTTTTACCTCACCCACCGTACTCCCCAGACCTTGTCCGACTATCACCTATTTCGCAGTCTGAGCAACCACTTGAAGGATTTGAATTTCCATAACGATGAGGAAGTGAAATATCGAATTGAACGCTTTTTTCAGAAAAACCACGCGAGTTTTATGAGAGTGGAATTAAGTAGCTGCCAGAGAGGTGGGAAGAAGTTACATATTATAAATTTGTAAATACATTTCTTCTAAAAATCGATCGAACTTCCCGCACCGCCCGATATATAAAGAAGTTCAATGTCGTTAAATCTTATCAGTGAGGTTGCCATTTGACCATTTGGGACGTATGGGTTGTGGCACCCTCATTTACGAAGCACTTATCACTGATATCGTCTAATTTTGACTAAAAGTAGTCCTCCAACATGACACGGCCGTAACATTTGTGTCATTATAATCAACAAAAAACTATGGTTCAATCATACCTTCGGCATAAAATCCATACCACTAGGTTGTGAATGCAAGTACGATGCGCTTCGGTGCTTCAAATTATCAAGAGATTTTAGTTCTTGAGCTAATTTTTTCTTATCGGGGCATAAGACTAGGTCCTTGTTCGAAACAAAGTGGCTTGAGAGATTCTCAATTCCATGGGATCGACTGATTTAGCTTGCTTTGAATTAAACGACAGATGCGTTGCCGCACTGGTACAGGAACATTTGATAGCGTATATTTGGCTCGAATTTATCCACTATAGGGCGCACAGGCTGTCTGTTCGGGCGGTTTATCACGACCGAATGTTTGCAAACGGTCTAAAGCAAAAAAAAATGCCGCAAAAAGCTTTTGTCTGCTTACTTTATTTTATAGGCTTGTAACTGGTTTTTTGAGGTCAGCGATAGGTCATGCCGTCGATATTATTTCATTGCTAAGTTATCGAATTAATCGCTTTATGCAGCTATATTAGTACATGATTCCATTGTGACAATGTTAGGTAAGCCTTGTAAATACTTCTCAAAATGTAATGTTCGGAATAGTGGTTAAATTTTAGGTCCCATTGGGGTGAATCCAAAAATAGAATGCGCGTAAGCCCTCTGAATATGAGAAGCTCTCCCATATCTTATTCATTTGCCAGGCATGCAATGGAGTTTTTTTATTATATTATCATATTTATAAATTACTAGCAAGTATCTGGACTTTGCGTGCGTCATTTTATTTTTATCGGTAAGAAGGAAATTACGAGTTGAATTCTTCTGCAATTTCTTTTCCTCTGCCCGATTTCCACAATTCTAACTTCAGCTTTTTAGTCAGATGGATGCGACTTATTGTTATCCCACATTCATAATCTAACGTACTTTAGTTTTACTCTCCAGGTAGGTTTAATCTTATTGCACCACCTAAATCTACACGAACCATTCTTTTTGCACTTTATCGGCTTTATCCCAAGTTCTGTATTTATATAGTTGTCCGTGTACACCGTAAGGAGAATGTGTTCAGCTTCAATCGTCTGTTCTGTTTTATGGCAAAATTTGTATTTATTATTACTTATTATTGTTATTATTTATTATTATTATTATTATTGTTATTATTTACTATTATTAAAGCGACTTTTTGCGGTGAAATTCCATATAAAAAATGATCGTGAAATTTGAAGCAAAAAAAAAAAGAAAAAATTCCACCATACTTACTACATTTTTCGCGAGTAAAATGTTCTTATGTGGCAACGTCTTACCTTTTTGTATTGGTTTTTAATACTGAAATTCGAACAACATTCATTTTTATGTCATAATATATTTATTTGTGTATCATAATACTTGTAAACTTGTGTAATTAAATAATAAAAAAAATACGTAATTATTCAATTTTTCGAATATATTGTCGAACATATTACAGCGTAAAAACATAAGTGGTTCCGGTTTCAGTGTTGGAAACCGAGAAAAAAAAATTTTCCTCGTGAACGGAGCTTAGAACTTAGCTTTACCTAAATCCTTTCCGATTGCACATGTTTCATAATAGAAAGCAAACTTCTATTTTCATGGAAACAGCATACAACTAGCTTAGCGTCGTATTGGCGAAAGATATTTCAAATGTCCGTCCTATCAAACACAACTGAAGCTAGTAGGCAGGGATATCATGGTTGCAGCGAGCAATGAGAAATCAGGGTGCGATTCCTGAAAGGTGATCTGAGAATCGGCTACCAAATCTGATAATCTAATGTCTGACGAATTAGAAAACTGTGAAAATGTGATGCCCTGAGAAATACTTCAACTTTCGCCATCACTATAAAAGGATTAATGTTCAAAAAGTAACAAAGCGGCAATCCATTAAAGAACACAGAAATATTTAAAAAATACTAATATTTTTTTTTTTTCTTGCTTTGTAAGACAATGACAAATACCCGGAATGCAGAAATTTACATAATATGATTGATAGCTTTTGCCTTTGACTGTTGTGCAGAGGCTGAGAGATTAGCCGAAGATTATTATGATCAGATTTTAAAGTCATAACTTCGGCTTGAGTCGTTTGTATTCGGTGAAGGTACTTTTTATGTAGCCTTTATCCCTTATTAATATTATTATATTAATTTTCGTGGTTTCTGTATTTGTCATTGGTTTGTCCTGAATGATGGCGACATTTTCGCCCGATATTTCCCCTGTTTATGAACCGCCCACATTGTATCCTGATTTGGTGATTTCTTTAAAATAAGTCTGAGCTACTCCTGTTTTAGTTGAATCGTCAATTTTGTATGTGCCCTTTCTCCCTAGTTAATATCCTAAAAGTACGAATTTTGACATCTCTTCTGACTGCGTTTAAAGGGAAATGCACATTAATTTTGGAGATTCCTGCATTTGGCATTTGTTTGCCCTGAAGCTTCACTTGCAGTGATTTTAACTACAGCCATTTGGCGACAGTACCAGTTTTATCCGTCCATTTCCCTTCATTACACCCTTAAGGTAGGAATTTCTAAAAATCCCTTCCCGTCTCGTTCATACTGTGATAGTTTCCTAATTGCATGATTTTGGTTTCAGTTGTTTGATTTAGATATTATTTTTGTCTCGGCTTTTCACTGTGTTGTCTGCTAAATTTCGAATTTAAAAAATCTCATTTCATTTTATTCTTCCCCGTTCAGTGCCCTAAAATAGAACTTTCATTTAAAATTTCCTACTTTTTTAATGCTTACTTAAGAAGTAAGACTACTAACATTGTCGATCTTTCGATCCGGCCATGTTATCATCAGCGGAAAGTGGAGTTTCTGGACATTAATTTGTTTGGTCTGTCTATGTGTGCAAATGCTCCATCTTGCTGGAACCAAATGCTGTTGAAACGGATACGTATTTGGCGTAGTTCTGGGTAAAAAAAAAAAATTCTTTAACATCTTTAAATAAAACTTTAAAACTTTTTAAATATCTTCAAATATCGGTCCCCATTGACAGTTACTATTACACCATGGCGCGATTTGTGCGCCACCCTGAATAACATTTATTTTTACATAAAAGCACAAAACTTTATTATAGTAAAGGCTTTTAATTTAAAAGAATTTTCGATATTTTTTTTTTAAATGTCTGCCAAATTTTTCTGCCAAATTACAAATTCACCGTAACCTGCAAAATATTGCTTGTTAATGCCCAAAAACTTAATTAGGCCTGTAAAGGTCCCTTATTTGGAAACTTTATTTGATTTTCTTTCTCTGCTCAGAAACGTTTTAGTAGTTTCTAAAGAAACTACTATGCTTTTAGTACAATTTAGGTAAACTCTTTTCTCACCCCTGATGTTTTTACGGAAAGAATAACTCAAAGCAAAACGAAATCAAAGGCCATAAACCTTTTCGTAGAGAGGCAAAAGGCAAAACAAACCGAAAACCAAAGACAACGAAGAAAAAAAAACAATACAATAATCAGTTGTTTAGAGTGTGAGAGACCAGAATGTAGAATAAAAACAGAATAGTATAGAAATAAAAGTATCTTATGGATTGTTTTTATCTTAATTGTTAAATAAACTCTCATACCACACTCTCATTCATTCGCTTTCTCTTTCCCTCTCTTCTCAAAATGCATTTTATCTTTATTATGGTTTTACACTCAGGAGAGCTTACCCACTGCGCAATGCTCTATCACTCTCCGGTGCTCTTTTATGCTCCCTAAACCTGTTTGACTTGCAAGTTAATCACATGTTATTCAAACAATACCAGTACACGATTAACTCTGCGTTCTCTGGACGAGAGCAAAGGAGAAATGCCAGAGAGTTAGAGAGAGTGTGTGATGATTTCTGCTGTGTGTTGAGGAAATCTTTATCATTAAGGTTGACGTCGTTTTGATTTCTGCGCTATGGAATCGTCTCAAATCGGCCTGTTGCATTTAGTACCTGATGTGTTGTACGTAAATCATGACGTAGTAGCGCATCAAACGTTTTTTTTTTCGGTTTGTTTAAACGCGACTCGATTTTCTCATATAAAGTAAATAATTTTATACCAATAGCCAAAAAGTATCATCAATTTGGTATAGTTAAGAAGAAATGTATGTTCGATAACGAAAAAAATAGTAAAATCTTCAATATTAATATGAAACAATAATACTATGCCCGGTTTAAGTGATGTTATTAACAATTCTTTAAACGTCCGCTATAGTATAACCATAAAGTATCTATCAGATATTAGATACATGTGTTTTCAACGATAATAACCGAAAAAGGAAAAAAAAGAAGTAAACAGCACAGACAAAATTAAAAAAAAAAACTCAAAATTGTTGGCTTCCCATCATCATCATCATATCATCGTCATAGCCGCCGTTGTAGTCGCCGTCGTCGTCGTCGAAAACGTTTACTGATTATACCGAGACGTGAGTTTCGGGCATTTGTTGTGTTGTGTTTTTTTCGGGTATTTTGAGTCGTTTTATTGGAAATCTACAGAAAATTTACGTAAATATGTGGATGTTGAACGTGTCGTCGCGCTGTTGAAGCTAAAAATATCGACGAAAAATTAAACATTTTGTTATTTGTGAATAACAATAATAAAAAACACCATTAAATAGCTCAACAACACAACAGAAATGCTCATTATCAACGCCATAATAATACGGCCAGAGTCATGCAATTCTAAGTTTTATCAATGGATTTATGTTTGGAATTTGTATCAAAAAAACAAAAAAAAGAACAAAAAAACAACAAAATTAAAACAAAAACGAAAGCCAATTCCTCGAAGAAGTTTATGGAAAATCCAATAGAAAATCTTGAAAAGATACAAAAATATTGAGGAGTTGTCATGCGAAATTAAATGAAAATCAAAGGAAATTTTTCTTAAAACGATTTTTGGAATAACATTTAAAATATTTTCGAAAAAATCTGTAAAAAACTACAAAAGTTTCTTAAGAATACAAAAGTATCTGATGAAAAGATACAAAAATATTGAGGAGTTGTCATGCGAAATGAAATGAAAATCAAAGAAAATTTAACTAGAAACGATTTTTGAAATAAAATTTTGAATATTTCCGAAAAAATGTGTAAAAAACTACAAAAATATCTTAAGGATACAAAAGTATCTGTTGTGTTTGAAGTCGTTGAAATGTAACATTATTAATGAAATTTAGCATTATTATAAAATAAATGCAAAACTTGCAAATGCAAACTTTACGGAGGATTCTAACAAAGTATTTCAAAGATACAAAAATACATATGCTAATAAAAAGCAATCTTATATAACGAATATTGATGAAAAACATATAGAATTATTTAAAAAGTAAAAATTCTCACAAAATTAAGGCTACAAACAAAACATCCATAAGTTACGAAAACATATTTTGTTCGAAAATTCAAAGAGTTAGATGTGGTCATAACACACAAGAATTTACATCAGTGTTTCAACAATAGAAGCTTGCGAAAAAGCTAATATACTGAATAATATTAAGGAAATGGCAACAAAATTATGGAAAGATATAAAAGTATCCATAAGATACTTTTGATAAATATAAAAATTTAATTCCATATTAACATTAGAATGATGTCTGCTATAGCAATTGAAGATTTTCAAATGTTTTTGTTAAAACATCCATAAGATACATAAATATATTTCGTTCAAAAATGCAAAGAATTAGATGTGGTCATAACGCAGAAGTATTTACATACATCAGTGTTTCATTAATAAAAGCTTACGAAGAGGCTGATATATTGAATAATGTTAAGGAAATTGCTGTAAAATCATGTGAAGATACAAAAGTATCCATAAGATACTTTTGAGAAATATATAAATTTAGCTCAATATTAACATTAAAATGAAGTCGTTATAACAATTGAAGATTTTCAAGTCTTTCTGTTAAAATATCCATAAGATACATAAATATCTTTTGTTCAAAAATGCAAAGAATTAGATGTGGTCATAACACAGAAGTATTTACATCAGTGTTTCGTCAATAAAATCTTACAAAATAGCTAATATACTTAATAATATTAAGGAAACTGCAATAAAATCATGCGAAGATACAAAAGTATCCATGAGATACTTTTAATAAATATACAAATTTAGCTCAATATTAACATTAGAATGATGACTGCTATAAAAATTGAAGATTTGCAAGTCTTTCTGTTAAAAGTTACATTAGTGTGTGGTAAATGCGAAAGTATCTGTGATCTTAAAAACCTATGAAATAGCAAGAACACTAGCAAAGTGCTAATAAAAAATAGTACAGTAGTTAAGTAAAGGGATAAAGGTATATATCAGTTGATTCAGAAAATGTCTAGCATTTGGAAGAAAGCGTTAAAAATTCCAAGTACACTCAGCGAAA
The DNA here is from genome assembly GCA_019455685.1 of Philornis downsi. Taxonomy (NCBI): domain Eukaryota; kingdom Metazoa; phylum Arthropoda; class Insecta; order Diptera; family Muscidae; genus Philornis; species Philornis downsi. The sequence continues at coordinate 634,920 of JAHXMU010000583.1, forward strand.
TTCAATTAAGTATACCCGGTGAGCAGTTATGAAAAACTGCTTTGTTTTAAATGATAATTAAATGCTTTGCATATACATATATGTATCTAAACAGACTGTAACTACGAAGTTGATTTAAATGCAGTCCTTATGAAGGGAAAAAACCATCTCAAGAAGTGCATTTTAAAATGAATTAATAAAGTGCATTTATTAATTCAAAATTGTAGTTTGTCTTCCGAACGACAATTTTTTGAAATAATATTTTACTCAATTATTCCGCCACGGTCTTGTTAAGCTTCTGTGGCGACGCAGATTTACCAGGCTGGCACAGATTATCCCGCATATTCATTAGCGGGTTTATGTCTCGAAAACGTGATGACCACTCCGAGAGTTTGAATTGCATGTTGTCATTGTCCTGTTGAAATACAATGATTGATGCGGTTCGGTTGAAAACTTTTCTGAGCTCACTCCATTAGAACTTCCAACAGAGTGATGAGCTTTTTCACTCCAGAGTAATAGAAATAACTATAACTAATTAACTATAACTAATAACTATAACTAGTGTTATAACTAAAAGAAAATCATACTGCCTTCGATGTTGAGCTTTGTGGAAAACTGTTTTTCTCTAAAATCGTTAAAAATAAACTAATTTCAATGAAAATGGATCGCTTGATTAACAATAACATAGTTGTTATCAGCAATATCGAAATGTTACAGTTAAAGTGATTTAATTTACTTTCAAACATTTACAAAAGGAAGTTCCCACGTCCGATTTGTGCCTGTGGAAGAATCGAATCCGCTACTTCCACTGCAGTAGTCAAGTTCTATATCTATAATTCACGTACTGTGATACAGACATAAACCGTATAGTTCAGTTCGATATGATCTGAATAATAAAATGCTGACTTTCAAAGTTAAATTGAACAACTTTGGTTCTCTGTTCTGTGCTGAGCCTTTCCATCATAAATTTCCCAAGTATTATTTAGTTAATTCTGTGAAGAGATGAAAAAAAAAAGACTTAAACAAAAAATGTATTCACTGATCAAATCTCAGCGTTACTTATGCGCCACCCTATAGAATGCGTGCAAGCTCACTGAATGTGAGAATCTCTCTCATGTTTCATTCATAAGATGCAAGGGAATTTGTTTTATATGTTATTTAGCTGATCTCCAAATGATCAATAATTTTTAAGCTTGTACGGCCACGATGAAATTCTGTGTAGTGCAAACTTTTTATTATGCTAGAAGCCCAACATGTCCCCCCTTGGCTGCGGTATTATGTCGGATAGATAATAAAACTTCAATGTTTGTAAGATTCGTACGAAATTAAAAAAAAATCGGAATTGATAATAATGAATTAATAGTAATAAATAATAAATTGGATAAAAAAAGCGCACATGTCAGTTTTTCTCAAAGCTTCAGAAAATGTTTTTCTTTTAAGTACTCTTTTAGGCATTTGAAATTTCGTAAAATTTTTAAAATTCTTCTAACCAATGTATGTATATTCATATAGAGTTATATTTCGGAATTAGTTTCACAAATGGAAAGGGTTAGAAGTTACTTTAACCGGAGTAATTTTACCGCGAACACGACAAACGGTCGATAGATCTCTAATACACTTGGAGATAAACTACCAGCAAAAGAAAACATTTTTTTTATTCCGCAAGCAATTATTGCACAAAATTCTAGTTAAAGAATTCCTGGGAAATGTAATAATAAAATCATAATATAGGTAAAATTTATTGCATAAACATCATTAACATCATCGCCTAGATATGTAAATTTACTTTAGCATTCAGTTTGTTTTACTCTATTTCTTCTAATCATATTTCCTTCAAGGCTCTACTAAGAAACATGAAAATATCCAATAAACCCACCACTAATATTGAAAATTTTTACATCCACCCTTAGAGATTACATGTGTATTGTGATTTGCCCCCATAAGACATTTTAGGAAGTATAGATAATTTGTCTACAGGCAAATCTGCTCAGGCTGGTCATCCCCAAAATAAAATCATCAAAATCCCTGGCATAACAACCCCCCATTTAATAATAATAATAATGTTACAGTAAACAAATGACGTCAGATTTCGACAAACAATTTTGTTATGAAGCAAGTGAAACAAATTATACCAGAATCCTTTGAGAGACACAAAGGAGCATTCCTTTCTTCAGATAAATTGCACGCATTTATTATCAGGTCATCTGAAACTGAATGGATTTAACGGGCAACCTAATAAATGTATGGAGAAGTTTCATTAGAAATTTATCAGTTAGCGTTTAGAGCAAAGGAGTCTTGCTAACATTGGCCACAGAGCGAAGCACTGTCACGTATCAGCGGTCAAAATTTTATCGCGTCTAACATTTGTACAACCAAGAACAGAATTCGGATTAAGTAATACTCCCTTCTACAGAATAATTCTTTCTCCTAATTTAAATTGATATTTGCAAATAAGATCGTTCAAGAAAATGTAATAAATTTTAAATTTTCATTAACTACAAATTTTAAACAAATAATTTTAATAACCAGGAAAACAGGATTAAGTCATTCACATTTACAGCATTTTCATAGCTTCTACGACTGCAATAAGAGCATATTTTCTACTTCTAAGGAAGCTCTCTTTAAAAACATCCCATTATTATAATTAAAAGCTGTTTTGTATTCCACTAAAATTGTTCAAGATTATTTAGAAAAGAAAGATTGTCCAAGAAAATTAAATAAATTTTAAATTTTCATTAACAAACAATTGGAAACAACTAAATTTAATAACCAGGAAAAAAGGAGGAAGTCATTCGCCAAGAATAGCATTTTCATAACTTCTACGACTGCTATATGACCATATTTTCTACTTCTTAGGAAGCGCTCTTTAAAAACATCCAGTTATTATAATTAAAAGCTGTTTTGTACTCCACTAAAATTGTTCAAGATTATGTAGAAAAGAAAGTTTGCCCAGAAAATTTAATAAATTTTAAAATTTCATTAGTAAACAATTTCAAATAAATAAATTTAATAACCAGGAAAAAAGGAGGAAGTCATTCACCAAGAATAGCATTTTCATAACTTCCATGACTGCTATACGAGGTGTGTTTTCAAATTCAAAATAAGGTCAATTTTCCGATCATTATTATTTATTTTTTTTTGTGACGATTGAGGAGATAAAAACTGAATCACTGAGAGGACTCAAGGACATACCAAATAGTGCCTATAAGAACTGCTTCGAGGATTGGAAAAAACGCTGGCACAATTGTATTATATCTAAGGGGGACTACTTTGAAGGAGATAAAATAAAAATTGATGAATAAATAAATATTTTTGAACACACCTTATGAGCATATTTTCCAATTCTTAGGAAGCTCTTTTTAAAAACCTTCAATTATTATAATTAAAAGTTCCTTTTTATTCCATTAAAATTATCTATACATTGATTATATAGGGTGGCGCATAAGTAACGTTAACGGCGACTATATTGAATGCGTTCTTGTGCATTATTTGACTGACTTTTAAAGTAAAATTGAACAACCTTGATTCTTTGTTGTGTTGAGCCTTTCCATTATAAATCTCCCAAGTATTAATTAGTTAATTCTGTAAAGAGACGAAAAAAAGACTTAAACAAAAAATATATTCACTGATCAAATCTGAACGTTCCTTATGCGCCACCCTATAGTATACTGAACTGCATTTATTTAAAAAAACTATAAAATATATAATTAAATCTTAACCTACAAAATATTTTGAACTCTAATGCGATCCTGACATGTGCAATAGAAATGGTTTCTGTGGTGAAGATTTCCATCTTTTTCAAGGATGAACTTCAATCCTTCATCACACAACTTTTTTTGCGCATTAAATTTGTAGGTTTTCCAAGAGATTTAGTAAAAATGTGCTGAAATAGATCAAAAAAGAAAGGCATCTCTCCTGTGACAGTTCCACGTTAATTTCATTGATGATTATCTAAAGTTTCACTGTTTTTGGATCATGAGTTGTGGATTTTTTTGATATCCTTGCCTACTCTTATTTTGCTGAATAGTGTTGAAGTTAGGAAAATTTAAGGTCGTCCGTTCCCATAACTAGCCGGCCTAATAAAAAAGACCTAAAAAAAAGTTGGAAACAATGTTCTTGATTTTTCAATATAATCCACTTTTAGTTCGATACACTTTTTCCCCCAATATTCTATAGCTTCTATACCCTGTTTATATTAAGGACTATGAAAATCCTTAAAATAGCCATCAACCGCAGACTCCGCCTCTTCATTGTTGGCAAATCTTTTACCACCGAAACATTTCTTCAAGTTTGGAAATGGAAATTGGTCTGAGGGAGCTAAATCTGACGAATAAGGCACGTGTTTAAGCAATTCGAACTTTAATTCATTAATTTTGAGTCATCGATACAGTGGATGTGTGAGCTGGAGCATTGTGTTGATAAAACAACACTTTCTTTTTCGCCAAATGCGGCCTTTTTTCCATAGTTTCATAACCTAAACGCTGCAGTAAATTAGCATAATGTTATTATTTTGTTATTTGCATTTCCAAAGATAATCAATAAAAATAATCCTATGCGCATCCCAAAAAGCAAACGCCATGACCTTGCCTGCAGATGAAACCGACTTCGCCTTCTTTGGACACGATTCTTCCATTTCAGTCCACTACTTTCACTATTCCTATTCTTTTGTCTCATGTGTCTCTTCCGTGGTTATAAATTGGCGCAAAAGTTTGACTTTATTGCGATGACACATCGCTAAACACTGTACTGAAACATTTTCTCGACTCTGCTCTGCTCTGTTGAAAGCAAGAGCGGCACCCATCTAGTTCACAGCTTTCTCATCTTCAATCCTTCGGTCAATATACGGTGTATAGCACTTTTTGAAATGTCTATCGTTTTAGTTAGCTCATGCCTCTTCAGCCGACGATCAGTCAATACCATTTTGTGGATTTTCTTAACTGTGTCTGGCGTGGACACCTCAATTGGTCGACCACTGTGTTCATCTTGGCAGCTTGTACGGCCTCGTTTAAACTCTGCTACCCAATATTTTACAGCCGTATACGAAAGAGCAGACTTTTCCGAGGATAAAATTTACATCGGTTTTAATATTTGTTGAAGTGAGACCTTTCAAATGGAAATATTGAATTATCGTACATAACCGTTACCAATTTATTTCATGTTTACAAATTCACTGAAATCGTTTACGTTTGATGGCTCAAATGAAAGTACTGAACAACGTGACGCCTCGAAACTTAAAACATATGTTTTATAAGATTGCCACTTTTCACAAAAATAGTTTTTTTTTTCAAAATACTGCTACCATTGAGACCACCCTCGTATGTACATATGTTCATACTCGTACATGTACAAATTCGTACATGAGAGCTCCGTTCGAAGTTACATAATTCTTGAGAAGCCACCCTAATTGTAGTTATTGAAAAATACTAGAAAATACGAACTTGCACTTGTAAGGCCATCACTAAAGTTCACTTTCGATTCGGTTTTGATATTGTAAATTTATTTAAAGTACATTAGAAATTTGTTTTCGATTCATATTCGAAACGACAACTCACTTCATTAATTCCTTTTTAACCTGAAATGAAATCAGAAACTTTAACTGATACATTTCTCTACCCAAACATAATGAAACAAATGTTTTGATTTTGTCATATCTTGAAACTAAAATGTAGTTTTATCAAGACCTAATCTGTATCAATGGAACCAAATGTAGTTTCGTTTCTTCGCAGGAGACTTGTAATTGAAATATTTTATTTTCCGAATTTTCTACTCTGGGCTCTCAGAAATTTTCACAGCTACTTAAAAATTTTGTTTTTTTCTTAAGTGAAAAATTTGAAAGAAAATACTTTTCCTAAACTTAATAAAAAAAATATCTGTAATTTCGTTTTGGTTGTATGAAACGGAAACAAAATTCAATACAAATTTTAATATCGCTTTCGGAAAGAGAATACAAATTGTGTTAACAAACCAAAAAAATTTTCGGATTTCATAACGTTTCGATATGAGGATATGGCAGTATGGTCCGCTGTTATCACAAGGGGGCGAAATCCATTCAGTAGAAAGAAAACTTGTCCATATACGAATACACATTTCAACAATTTTACCATTTATTTGCTAATTAAAAATCATGCACGATGGTAATGTAGAGACGCAGCACTGGACCATCCAAAATTTTATACATTTTTGAGAGGTTCTTCTAATTATGGGCGTGGTTATTTAAAAAACTAAGAAAAATAAATTGAGTTTTCATTTGAGTAGCAGGGGTAGTCGATATGTTATGTGCAAGGAGATGATATTTTTCGGACGCTCACTTATTTGGAAGCGAGCGTTACAAAGTCCATGACTGTCTAGCCCTCAGCTATCACAATACACTGCATCAAACATACTCTTTGAAAAAATTGATTTTTACAAAATTTTATGAATATCTTACCATTTGTACGTCATTTAAAAGCAGTCTACGGTGCTAGTTGATATATGAGGAGCCACAAGATTCATTCTAATTCATATGCAATTGTCAGGTAGTGATTATTGAAGATACAGGGTGCCTGATGAATACTGCACGAATATACTACCTAACGATGTTGAAGAGGTTTCTTCTTCCAATAAGCTGATTCCCAGAAATTTCAAATGCAATTGGCCTTCAAAGTCTCCTGACTTTGCAGCATCTGATTTTCTCTTGTGTGCTTATTGCAAAGCAGGAAGTTTATAAAATGAAAGCAACAAAATTAGATGATTTAAAGCAGTGAATTCGAAAGATAATTGAGACAATTTGCATCCATCGGGGCTGTACTGAAACCTGTGTCTTGTAACACATGGACAATTGAGCATGGACGTTATTTAAATTAAATTATTCTTAAAATCTATGAAAAAGACATAATAATTTTTTTTTTAAATAATTTTTCATTATTTAATTAATTTTTAATAATTTTTCAAATGGGTAGATATAAAATATTTCACATGATTTACTAAAATGTTATTTGTGTTTTTTAATGTAACAACATTCACCAGCCATTCTGTACTAAAAGCATAGAATAAAGAAAGGCAAGAGAAAACATCAGCTATTGTGAATGTGTAAATAATGCCGAACAACGGGCATTGATTTCACTCAATTTCTAAATCATTTCTCTCAAAACCGAATAAAAATGAGAAAGAAAGGAAACTCCAAATTGTTCCTATTGTAATACAGGGTTGCCCATATTCGACGGCAAAAAAAAAATCAAAGAAAAAAATAAAAATTTGGCGGTTGGCAATCTTATTCATTTAATTTGTTCCAAGTAGATTTGTTTACATCAATTTTTGAATATGATATCTCTCAAATGGCCGCCTCTGGCGTTGATGGCGTATTGTGCCCTTTTTGCAGCATTTTCCATCGTTTTCGCCAACATTTCGGCCGGAATAGCGGCTACTTCTTCACGAATGTTGTCCTTGAGCTCTTCTACGGTCCTTGGCTTGTTAACGTAAACCTTTGACTTCAAATGTCCCCACAAGAAGAAGTCAGCGGGCGTCAAATCGTGCGAACGCGGTGGTCAGTCCAAATCACCACTTTTCGACATCAAACGGCCCGGAAACAAATTCTTCAGAAAATCGATTGTTATGCGACTTGTGTGCGGTGGAGCGCCGTCTTGTTGAAACCAGAACTGCCTCATACGCTTTCGACGAATAATTGGCATCACAAAATTGGTCATCATGTCGCGATAACGCTCCTGGTTGATGGTAACAGCATGGCCATTTTCGTTTTGGAAGAAAAACGGCTCAATGACCGTTTTCGCACTAACGCCGCACCAAACTGTGACTTTTTCGTCATGAAGAGGCAATTCTTGAATCTCTTGAGGATTTTCAGTGGCGTAAATACGGCAATTTTGCTTATTTACGGTCCCATTCAATATGAAATGGGCTTCATCGGACATGATAATTTTGTTCCAAAATTGCTCGTCATCATCGGCCATTTCGATCACTCGTTGCCCCAATCAGGCAGGCAACAATCTTTGCGTCAATTGAATTTTGTACGGGAACAAATGCAAATCAACGCGAATAATCCGTTGTAAAGTGGACCGAGCCATGCCCAACTGCTGAGAACGGCGTTTTTGGGATATTCTTGGGGACCTCTCAACACTGGCTCGTACGGCAGCGATTCTTCCGATTAGAAAGAGCCTCACCAGTCCAAAATTTTTCGTATAAACGCTTAATGGTGTTCTTAGAAGGCGCACTTCTCACATTTTTTAATATTTTAAAAGCACGTTGAGTTTTCACAATTGACTTCTTCTGTTGAATGTAAATTTCAACTATTTCAGAGCGCTCGCGTGGCGTGTATTGTTCCATGGTAAAAATCTGCTTGGACTGACGCTTCAAACGCGGTATGTCATTAAGCGATCTGACATCTCTGTCAAAAGTTATGGCGTTGCCAGATGGGTCCGTCGAATATGGGCAACCCTGTAGACCACGACCCGATACGATAACTGGCGAAATTGGTTCATTATGAGAAATTTCGACCGCATATCATCGACACCATCTTAAACTAACGAATGAGATTTTGTGTGCTTTTCAGCAGAACAAAAAACTGCAATGCGGGTGCAAATTCGTTGAAATGCAATTTCTGATTCGAGCCATTCCGCTTTCCTTAGCATTTCAACACAATGCCACAAGAAGCGCCTTTTAGAGTAGAACTGGAAACCAACGAATATGAAAAATGGAATTTTTCACATTCGTTAGTTTAAGATAGTGTCGTCGATATACATATTCAAACCCTGCTTTGGAAGAGTGGGATTTTTTAGACATTTCTCTAAACTTTATTCGTTAACTAAGTTTGATAGATAAGATAAGAAACTATACCAGTCCATATACTGATACTGGTCTAATTCTGTGGATATATCGTTGAAAAACGACCTATGTTAATATTATGTAACTCACGGGAAATTGACGTATTCGCCACGCCCACAAATCTTGCAAAGAACGAGTGCGTTATCCATGGTACTGCAAGGTAAAGTTCAGTTCTGACGAACTATATGGCGCATGTCCAACCTTGTGGCTGTTCGTTCAAAGATTGTATTTCATAAAAGCTACGAAAAGTATTTAAAAATCTAACAAAAATCGTATCATTTTTTTTTAAATTTACGCACATCAACTGATGTAGAATGTGTTCTTCCAAGTGAATTTAATATTTTCTTTTAATAGAAAAGATATATCAAAGATTTTTAGCTATCTGTTACAAATAGTTATGCATAAAAATTTCTATATTTTTCAAAAGTTTTAATATCACACTATGATTGTGTTAGTAAATTTCAAAAAGTATGACGAAAATATTTTTGTATCTTTTTCAAGGGAATCCATAATTTTTTCAATTCAAATATGCACAAGTCCACAAAAGTGTTAAAAGATATAATATTTCTTACAAAAACAAAAAAGTTTTGTATATATCACCCAACTGAAAATCTAAAAAAATTCCCAAAATCTTTGCAGAAATAAAATAACAAAAAGCTAATGTTATATAAAAAACAAGTGAATTTTTGATTTTGACAAAATATTAGAAAACAGTGGGGAAATAATTTTCATCCACTAAACGAAAACTCTATATTTGCCTGTGAATACATAAATCTAAACAAAAAGACGTTTCCTTAAACAAACTGCCGACAATTGTTATAACAACGGCAACAACAACAACAACGACGTTAAAATCCCTATAGAAAATCTCGCTTTGGAACGAAAGAAATCAGAAGAATACAACTATAGCGAAAAGAAATAAAGCGTTAACAAAGAAACCACAGTAAAAAAAAAAAAAAATTCAACGTTCTAAGCCCTGCACATAAAATAATAATACAGCAACTGCTGCAACGCTATTAACGTTACGGCAAACGTAAACGTAATACCTGGCGTGTTAACACAAAAGTTTTGCTCTGGTGTTTGCTAGCTATTTGTGCTTTTACGCTTAAAACGCCTTCCTTGAGACGCTCGTACCGAGCGCCTGCCCTCCTCCCAACTCACTCCCCCATGGGATTAAATTTCACCTGATTTTTTGTGTTCGTTTTGCGCGCATTTCATTCTCCGTACGTTCTGCCTCTTCTTGCTGCTGTTGCGGACGTGTACTACACATATCGCCACCTTTCGTCTATAATTATACTCAACGTGATCACGAGCTCACACCACCAACTCCATGCACCAATAGTCGGCCAAACGGCCAGTCAGCAAGAACAACAACAACAGCGACTGCAAAGGAACATCTTTTGAAGGAAGCAGCATAACAACAATCACATCACTTCCATCTTTTTACAAAAAGAAGGCCGAAAAAAGCTGTGAACTTAAAATTTCAGCATAAATCTTGGCAAAAATAATCAACAACAACAACGGAAAAAAGGAGACAGACAGACAGAAAAGCAAAGGAGTGAATAAAAAACTGTTTTGTCCAAAAAAAGCTTAAAATAACGAGCAAAGACAACAACAACAATAAACGCCACAGCATCAACAATTGAAGAATCACTCAGAGGATCGTTTTAATGCCTTGCAGTGATCGGGCAATAACAACAGCATCAGCAACAACATCAGTAGCCTGGCAACGTAAGGAAAAACATTGACGCCAATAAGGCCATAACTGCTCCACCAAGTCGGCCGAACGAACGGACAGACGGACGGAGGGTTTGTGAAAAAAAAAACCTTCACCGCCGCTGCCGCAGCTCGTTATTATCATTATCTTTATCGTCATCATTGTGTGGCTTAGCGTTGGCAGTTTGAGGATCCAAAATCCAGTTTCTTCTCTTTTCCCCCAAAACACACGCACACACACACACCCATACACGTGCAACAGATCGTGCAACAATTCTTAATGCTAGCTGTTGCTGTAAAATAATAACAGCAGATTCCACAACCAATACACAGAGAAGGGAAAACATCCCAAAGTACCTAAGACTCTACCTACACTCACTCTCTGCTACCTTTGCCGATCTCCTTTCGCTTTTGCTCTTCAGCACCTCCTTCGCCTACAACGTTTACAAACGTCAAACGTCATTGTGTGTTGGTGTGTCGGTTAGTGAGTTAGTTGACTCTTTCGGACCTTTTCCGATCATTTCATTACCATTGAAAATCGTCATGAGACAATATCACCGGCAGCAGCAACAACAATTGTGGTAGTAAAGACGAGAAACCGCCGCGCCGCACCGTTTGTGTGGAACAAAACAAAAACGTAGAAAAGAAACCTCTCTTGGCTAAAAAGCAAAAAAAAAACAAACAAACAAAAAAAGGAGAATAACAAAAAGAAAAAAAGCACAGAAAAACAATCTATATATATTGTTGTTGTTATTGTAGTGGCGGACACTATCGTCATTATTATTATCAACATCAACATCATCATTGGCAACATCGTCGTCTCCTGTTCCTGACCACGTAGCCGCCGCCACCGTTGCCGCCGCAGCTCATATTGAATTCAGCGACGAGTTTCTTAACTCGTCTTCTCTCTTTGGATTTCAATTCTTTCTTGAGGTTTTTCTGCTGTTTTTCGGTACGAAAAACGTAGACATGGCGCCGAAATCCAGAAAGAAGAAGGCTCATGGTAAATATTCTCATTTTCATTTTCCTTTTGTTATTTGTTGAAAATTTCAATAATATTAATATTAATAATAAGTAAAAATTCATAAAATAAACTTGATTGAAGAGATTGTTAACGGAAAGACGTGATCTATCGGATAGGAAACTTACAGGTTTGCAAGAAGGATAATATCGCAACATTTAGTATGTACGAGTAGATAGTTAAAACTCGAAAGTATAGCAAGCTACAGAGCTACAATCCGTAATTTGGTTTAGTATCAGGTAAAAACAAAATTTCAACATAAGACTAAGTCATGCCTTCTGATACGTAGCATAAAAATATATCAATATATCATTGGGATATTGGGCGATCAAACCTTTGCAGAGCTATCTTGACTACCCAGCGAAAAAAAAGGGATTAAGTTGTTCACCAAAAATATAATTTTCACAGCTTCTATGAATTCTATAGGAACATACAGCGGTATCCATTTAGTGGTTCCAAAATCACCGGTCTGGCAAGACTGTCAGCTGTTAAATACCTGCAATTCGAAGTGTTATCTAGTTAGCGAAAGGTTTACTATTTACTAATATCGATCGTTTAACAACCAAAGCAAGCGCAAAAATAGTTAAAATTTATTACAAAAGTGGTGATTCAAACGTAAGCTTTCAATTGAACAAACTTTTCTTCAGCGATAAAGCTCATTTCTTACTCATATACATAAGATAAAAACAGTATTTCCTGCGATAGTAAATATAAGTATTTTTATTTGCTTTTCTGATTTTAATGCAATTCTGAGATACGACATCGAATTGAATTTCGTCATGAAGGTTTTTATCCTTTTCGAAGAAGCAACTAGGCGTTATTTCGTAAGCGCCGCCAAACCGGCTTTTCTGCACCTCATAAATTTTGTATAAAAATTATAGATTTTTCATTGGTTTAAGATCTGCTGAAAATGGATTGAAATGAGGCAAAAAACGGCAGCATCCCTCCTCCGACAAGCCCTTGTTAAATTCATCTATGATTTCTCAATTTTTAACTATTCCCGGATCTGGAATTGCGCATCTTTTTGACATTTTAGATCAGCTATTTTGTTTTGCTGGGTATCTTCGGTTTTGTACGTCGGATTGAAACGAATCATGCCTTACAGTATCAACTATAGAAAAAATGATTCATTGGGCCCACAAGTCTTTATCGTACTCTAAGATTCTATTGATCATCTCGAAGTCAATGAAACTGTGCAAGTCGAGTAGTTATATGTTTGCTATCTACGAGTAGGCGTCTATAAGCTACTTGGATGGAATTGTGGAGTGATGACTTCTGGTATCTCATATACAAATGGTTTAATACTCGTAGTCTCGAGTATTAATCAATGGTTCGATTTCATCCAATTGTTGTATCGTGCATATCGTATGGTTTGTGGGTGCTGTCACAATAATGCGACCACCATTCTTCCTTTGAACGGCGGCCAGTTCTCTGTGGTCGTGTAATCGACGTTCTAGTAAAGACTTTTTAAACTGATAATTGGGATGGCCGTCAAACTGTAAATCCCACTCAGTTAGCATAAACATCGAATGCATTCAGGTTCCCTGTGAGAAACCCCACCATATTTTATTAATGGGATGAAAGGAAACTAATTAACAATTTCTACTCTTGAACATACTTATTGTCTTGAGATTTAGGTGATGTCTCGATAAAATCAACCCACAATCCTTCCATTCCTTGAATCTCATATAAATGGGTTACAAATCAGAAAATCAAATATTTCCTCAAATATCGTTGTATACTCAAACCTCAAACGAAATTCCGGAATTCCCACTAAATTCTACAAACGGAATTCGGTCACCTTTCCGTTTTACAGTCTTAACTTCAAATGGGATATTTGGCAATTGAAGTTAATACAGGGTTGTCGATGAAATCAAACCACAAGTTCTGGTACCTACCACATAAAAAAATCAATGTGGTTTAAATGTCCACCACACTATAAGATATTTGTGGTATGATTTCGACTAAATTTTTTGCATTGTTAAACATTTATGGCCTCCACTATTGTATTATATAATAAATATACATATGAACTAAATCTTTACATTCCTTGGTTTTCATACAAAAAGGATCGACAAATCAGAAAATCAAATATTACCTCAATTATCGTTGCTAGTACTCAAACCTCAAACGGAATTCCAGAATTCCCACTAAATTCTGCAAACGGAATTCGGTCGCCTTTCCGTTTTGCAGTCTTAACTTCAAATGGGATATTTGGCAATTGAAGCTAATACAGGGTTGTGTGAAGCGAATATTGGATGATTGTTCACTGACATCGAAACGGAATGAATGTTCTAATGATTGCCTGCAACAGGAATTTCGACAAATCCAAAAATAATGAGAGTAGATCAAAAATCATACTAAAATGGGTTTCGAAGAACATCATCAACTTTCTACTGTCGTTTACATTCTTTTTTCTACTCTATTCTACACTGATACATTTCCCCGTGGAGGTAAAGGCAAAATCGATCACACGGAATTCTGATTAAAGTCAATACAAAGGACTCATCCGATTGAGATGAAACTTACACATAAGGCGGGTGCCATAAGCAGGCAGGATTATAAAATAAAAAAAAGAAAATACGGGGGGCGGCGCTGTCTTCAGCTAATCGTCAAATAAAAAAGAAACTGCTATGTAGAATAAATTAATAGATCGGAATCTTGTACGAGAACGTTTTATCCACCGTATGGTGGCATTGTTAAAATAGCTAAAATTCAATTTGGCTCTAAACCGCTTGGAAAATGTCCCAAATTTGATCATTTTACCCGACGGATGCTTTGTGACATTTGCTGGCAAAGCTCTTCAGGCTCCAAGCCCGGATATCAAATTGTGGATTTGCAATTTGATAGACTCTGTTTGAAATTATTACGCCTAACAATTAGATGTTTAGACGAAACAATTCATAAAATAATACGAATTCAAGAAATTCAATCAAGAGATTCACGCAGAATATCCATACACGACTTGGGTGCTATCAAACAACAACGGTAATTTCTTTAATTTGTGTTTACAAATCGTTTTGCGTTTGTTTGTGTTCTATGCTGTCATTAGACTGTTGTTTACGTATCAGCGATGACATCAATATTGTGCAATTATTGTATGATAGGTGGCGCGTGAATAGAATACAAAAAGAACTTATATGAAGTAGCGAGTTGCATCGTCTTCTGAATATGTCTCAAGGTCAAAATATTTAAAATCTTGCAATTCTACTGAATATCATTTAATTGTTATTGAACGCCTTGCTTGCCGAATATGGCAATTTCGTTAATTTAATACCGTTTCTCTAATAATTTTCAGTTTATATTCCATATAATCAATAGCAAAGATATGTGGATATGCGTGTGAGTAGAGGATAAGAAAGGCTTTAAATAAAAAAAAAAAACGCATAACAGCGTATTGTTAATGTATCTGTGCGTATAAGAAAAAACTACTTAATTACCAATTTGTTATTTTGAGTATTTAAAAAAAAAATCGCTGTTATGAAAATTTGAAATATACAGATTTTTGAAACTACGTAATTTATTCCATGTAGTCGTCAGCAAAGATATGTGGCGCATGAGTGGAGGATAAGTAATGACTTAAATAAAATAGCGGATAACAGCGTTTTGTCAATGTATTTGTGCTTACAAGGAAAAACGACTTAACTGCAGATTAGTTATTTTGAGATTTTGAGTGTTTTTCAAAAAATCGCTGTTATGAACATTTGTTATAACTCTCGAAATACATAGAATTTTGAAATTACGTGATCTGTGACAGCAAAAAATAACGAATTCTTGCTTATATAAATTTTTATATAAATTTGTAGACATTATGTAATTTTGCCAAAATCGCTCCTTTGACAAATGGCTACAACTTTTGAGTTACAATAAATTTTCGATTGGGTATTCGTGTCTAAATATTTATAACAATAATAATGAATAAACTTATTTGTATCCTAACTCCACTTAAGTTGTTTTTCCTTGTGAACTTAACTATTTAAGAAGCAAACTATTTAAAATCTGGCAATTTGTCTTAACATCCTTGTAGGCGGTTGTCCAATAGATATTATGGTATATGATCTGGTTTATCTTCAGACGACTTTATCTCGGCATACTTGGCTGATTGTAAATTTTGACCTTCATATTATCGTATTTTGGGAAAACTGATTTGACTGCCATGTTCTATTTATTATTTATTATGGCAATTGTATGGTTTGGTTTCAATAGTATGTTGTTTTTTCAATTACGCTATTTATTTAATCTCATGTTAAATTTTTTTGTCTACTCATATTTATCTTTGTTTTTTTTTTTTGTTGTTGTTATGAGCATAACACAATTTCACTGCTTCGTCTGATCGTGTTTTTCAATTTGATTCGATTGATTTATACGCAATTCACAATCAATACGAATTGATTTAAATTGAAGCGTAAAAAAATGATTCGAAATTCGAAACATAACTTTCAATTCACAAACAGATACATGGTAGATATAGAGCGCTTTTGCTGTATGTGCTGTAGTAGAGGGGTCATTATCTAGGAAATGTTCTGCTATTAGATTTGTGAATATGTATCATGACTTTAAGTGTAGAATTCCTACGGAAATTCGTGCCACTGTGAATTGATAAGTTATGCTCTGAAATTGATTATGAACACCGTATTGTTTTGACTGGGGGTTGTTGGCAGTATGAAAACAAAAGATTTATTGTATTGTAGATTTTTTTGTACAGATTTATTTTGGAAAATATGTGATGCCTTAAAAAAGTTTGAATGTCATGAAACATGACAGTGAATGTTTTATCTCTATTGTAACAATATTTCGGATATATTTGAAATTTCTACTTGATTATTGTAATCTCACTTACGCTCTTGAGTGCTTGAAAAATGTGTTAAGACTCTATCCATCCATCCATCCATCCATTCACTGATAGCATTAACAATTATTGCTTTAATGATTTTCCTCGAATTTTGTATTTCCTTTGCGGACAGAGAAGGGATTCTTCTTAATGTACCCGGGGAAACTCTGGACATGGTTTTTTTTTTGTTCTGTTCTATTGTTGTAATTTTATCCGGGGTATAGTTGTTAGAGTAGTGTTGTTGTAAATGTGTTTTGAAATCTTTTACGCTTTTGATGCATCTCTCTTTTTCACTCATTTTTCTATTTTGCTTTTGTTGTCGAGTTTCTGTTGTTGTTGTTGTTGTTCTCCTCTGTTATGATTTGTATGCAGCTCATGTTACAAGTACATTACAATTGTTGGTGTGTTGCTTGCCCGGTGCTTGTTTAGCGTTGTTGTTGTAGCTATTGTTTTGCTGCAGATCTTAAAAGATACGAGGTAGGGAAGGGAAAATATTCGACAATAGGTTTTCAGTTACTGTTTGGATAAGAGGAAATGCGTAGACGCACAATTACATACAATAGGTCAAAGGTTGTATACTCATCACCATGGAATATGGTCCACGGGGTCATAAACGATGCATGGATGATAGATACGTGAATGTGCCATATGTATGTATATAATAAGAATAATCTTCGTCTTATTTGTCCATTGTAAGAATAATTTTTCTTGTATTATTCAATAACCACTCCCACATTTAGGGTGGCTCTTATAAAAATGTATAAAAATTGGGTTATATATTAACGGATATGTTATTGAAATATTACGATAATTCTGAAATAGTACCATTTTTCAAAAGTTCCATTTAATCTTTGAATGGAAATTGTTCCCCTACTATAACACTTGGAGACCATATTGTATTGTAAACGACGTATTGGCTCATTGCCCTAAATGTGGACATGTCAAAAACGTCATATTCTTGTACATACTAGGGCGCTCCCAACACCTGCCGACCTAACAAAGAAGGCACAAAGAAGTTGGAAACAGTTTCTTTAGTTTTCAATATAATCTGCTCTTAGCTCGGTACACTTTTTCCAGCGATATTCAATAGTTTCTATACCCTGTTTACAGTAAGAAATGTCAGTCAAACTCCTTAAAGTAGCCATCACCGTCAGATTCCAATTCTTCTTTGTTAGCAAATCATCGAGCATTGGCCATTTTTTCAAGTTTAGAAATAGAAAATATCCGAGCCATCTAAATCTACTGAATACAATGCGTGATGAAGAAATTCGAACTTTAATTACTTAATTTTGGCCATAGCAATAGTGAATCTGTGAACTGGAGCATAGTGTTGATGAAACAACACTTTTTTTCGCCATAATTTCGGCCTTTTCCCATAATCACCATCATCACCTAAACGCTGCAATAAGTTAGCATTATATTCGCCGTTGATGCCGATTTCCTTTCTGAAGATAATCAATAAAAATAATGCCATGTGCATCCCACAACAAACAGACGCCATGACATCGCCTGCAGATGGAGCCGTCTTCACCTTTTTTGGGCGCCATTATTCCATTCTAGTCCATTACTTTGACTGTTTCTTTGTCTCAGGTGTGAAGTAGTAGACCCATGTCTCACAACAAAACCAAATTCCCTTGCATCTCATGAATGAAACATGGGAGAGCTTCTCACATTCAATGAGCTTAACGTATTCTGGTTTTAGACTAACTCAATGGAACCTACAGTTTAACGACAATTCCGAACGTCATATTTTGAGAGGCACTTACAAAACTTGTCGATTACTCGGCTACTCGACTTGTTCGTCAAATATGATGACGGATGAGACATTACATACGTCAAATACGAGGTAATGTCTGATCCATGATTATAAATCGACGCAAAAATTCGACTTTATTGCGTTCGAACATCGCCAATGCTCTACTGAAACATCCTCACGACGATGTTTTTGTTCTATTGAAAGCAAGCGCGGCACCCATTTTGCGCACAGTTTTCTCGTCTTCAAACCATCAGTCAATATACGATGTAATTTTTGAAATGTTTATCATTTCAGCTGGCTCATGGACCTTCAGCTGACGATCATCTAATACCATTTTGTGGATTTTCCAGACCGTGTCTGGCGTGGCACGCAGCTCGTACGGCCTCGTTTAAACTCTGCAGCCCTACATATTACTGCTGTAAACGAATCCAGCTCGGCTTTAATATAGGTTGGACTGAGACGTTTCAAATGGAAATATTGAATTACATAACGGTGTCCAATTTTTTCCATGTTTACAAATTTACTGAGATCGTTTATTTTTGATAGCTTTAATAAAAATATTAAACAACGTGCACCTTGAAACTTAAAACATGTGTTTTATAAGATTGCCACTTTTTAGTAAAATAATTTTTTTCAAATTACTGGCACCGTCTATGCCGCATAGACGGCTAGTTTTGAGATCACGATCGTTTGGCAGAGTTTCTCACATTCAGTGAGCTTAAATGCGTTCTATTTTTGGTCTCATTCAAGGGGATCTCCAGTTTAACGACGATTCCGAATGTCGCCGTTTGAAAAGCATTTACCAGACATGTCGATTATTCGGCTTATCGAAGTGTTCGTCAGACACGTCGGGGTGACCGCCGCTGAAATGATGATAGGCGGGGTCGAACCAGCGATCATGCAAACGATATTTCCGTGTATTAACTAACCATGGGGACACGCTCAGAAGTCCGCGAGGGTTTTACGTGAGTCTCGCCGTGAAGGCCTTACTCACAGTGTGCGGCACACTGGGCATATTACAATGCGATTGCCAACGCTCTCCTGGGATAGCCAAGTAAAACTTGGGCTATCATCTAGGAAAAAGGGCCACCTGATGCCATTGCGAAATGCAGCACAACCGGAGCAGCAAATGCAACAGTTATTACAATATATAGACTTAAGAGCAGTCAATTTGAAGTTTTTGCATTTCCAGAAAAAAAGAGTTGTTGTCTTTCCATAGTGCAACACTTTCTACAATTGCAATTCTTTCCAATATTTTCAATATTCACTTCAAATCTCCCCAAAAATTGTCCACAATGCCCTCGTATATCGTCGTAAATGTAATCACAGATTGTATGTGGTATTTATGCGTTGTTGTCATTCGATTTTTTCTCGCTTCGAGTCGTACACTTGAGCTGTCATTTTAAAAATAATGCTTTATATCCTGTACATGTTAGTTGTAGTTGTACTGTATTCTTGTATACTCTTTTCTATTTTCAAATAATCCATAAGATTACTTAGTTATACCGTCCATTTGATGCCATTCCTGTTGTTAGCTGGCTTTTGGTAGTCATTGTCGTTATGGTATCTTTTGAGATTTCTCATTGCCACCAGAAAAGAAAGGTCCTCTAAGAGTTCTAAGCAGTTGTTGTTGTTGGCTGGTTTCATATCCATGGTGAACATGTGTGGAGAACGCATTTGATAGCAGATTTTCCCAATGTTTTTCCCTTTCGACCAACAATTTCTGTCGCACGATTATGTGAACGCATGTGGGTCACTTTGGCAGAAGGGGGTAAACATGTGTGAGCTCAGGTAGTCGCAGTTAATAGAATTTGAGAGTTGTAGGAAATTCTGAAAAAAAAAATGTCTTTGAAATTTCTTATATTGAAGATTGTTGCGAGATGTGATAACACACTCGGTAATGTTTTTCAATTCATGTGTTATATTGTCAACTGTCAGGATTCAGATTTAGATAAAAATATTTGAAAGAATTTGCGTTAAAGCATTGGGAGAGAATGCGTTGGTGAGAATTTGGGGAAAGTTAATTCATTGTGAACTAGAAACGCTGCAAAAATGCCAAACTTGTAAAGCAGTTCACATATGCGAATAGGAAATTAAATACAACATATGCTGGAACTAGCCGAAGGATATGGCAACACGCACATATTTCTTGGCAGGCAGCTTCAAATAATTCACTATAATATCGTCCTTATTTGTTTTATTTTTCGAATGAAACAAATATTTGAATAAATTCAAGAAGTACATGCAGGGTATCCATATTTCGGTTTTAAAAGTAAAGTTAAATAAAACACGCATAAAGTTATGATTTCGATGAAACTTTTATTTCACTATAGTCCTTGGATCTTGCCATTATGCACGAAATACAAGGTCATTTAAATGGCCGCCTCTGAATTGGTTGCAGCAGTGGATTCTTCTGAGGTAGTTTTCCTCCAGTTTTTCGCACATTTCGGGGCAGTTTTGCGCTATGAAAATTTATAACAGAAGACAATTTCCCTGCACTGAAGAGTTGGAATATGCAGTTTTCCTGTGGAAATATAAAATTGTTGGAATGTACATCGTCCCGTACAGAGAAACATGGAATGCGACATTTATTCTGTATATAAATAGACATTTTTTGTATAGAAATTAAGAACGGTTTTTACGAAACCAAACTTCTTATATAAAAAATTGTGGAAGAATACATAATATAGAAAATTGTCGAAGAAGACACTTTTTCTGTATAAAAAAATATCTCAGAACACACTTTTCTCGTATAGAAAAGTGTCAGAGAATACACTTTTCCCATATTAAAAAGTGTCAGAGAATTTACTTTTCTCGTATTAAAAAATGTAGGAGAACTGACTTTCTCTGTATAAAAAGTGTCGGAGAAGACAGTTTTCTGTTAAAAAAGTGTCGGAGAACACACTTTTTCTATTCAGAAAAGTGTCGAAGAACACACGTTTCCTACATTGAAAAGTGTCGAAGAACATATTGAAAAGTATCGAAAAATATACTTTTCCTATATTGAAATCATCGAAGAACACACATTTTCTATATTGAAAAGCTTCGAAAAACACACTTTTCCTATATTGAAAAGTGTCGAAGAATATATTGAAAAGTGTCGTAGAACACACTTTTCCTATATTGAAAAGTGACGGAGAACACATTTTCCTAAACACACTTTTCGGTAAACACACTTTTTCCATATTGAAAAGTGTCGAAGAACATATTGAAAAGTGTCGTAGAGCACACTTTTCCTATATTGAAAAGTGTCGAATAACACACTTTTCCTACATTGGAAAGTGTCGAAGAACATATAGAAAGAGAAAGGAGTGTGTATTGGAAATACACATATTGAAAAGCGTCTAAGGATACACTTTTCCTATATTGGAAAGTGTCGTAGAACACACTTTTCTTATACAATATTGAAAAGTTTCGGAGAACACACTTTTCCTATACTCAAAAGTGTCGAATAATACACTTTTTCTTTGTTGAAAAGTGTCGAAGAACACACTTTTCCTATATTGAAAAGTGTCGAATAACATACTTTTCCTATATAGAAAAGTGTCGGAGAACATATTTTTCCTATATAGAAAAGTGTCACAGAACACATTTTTCCTATATAGAAAATTGTCGGGGAAGACACTTTTCCCAATTTTGTGGAGCAAACGACGACCTTTGTACTCCAATTTTTTAATACATGTGAAAAGTAACAAAATCACATTTATTGTTATGTGATTTTGATTTTGTTTCACCTTTTTGCCTTTTGGTGTGATTTTCAAAATCCATCAAAGGTGTGGGCATTAATAATATCCGAAATAATTCGCCACAGGCAGTCCCACTTTGTTGTTGATTTCTTTCTTCTCTTGTAGCCTTCTACGATGATGGTGGCTGATGGCAGGCAGCAACACAACAACTCAAACGTTAATTCCATTCTAAAAACTTCAACTCGCTCACTCGCGCCGTGATCGTTGGTGACCGTACAAAAACAAAAATAATGGTTACACAAAAAATTCAAACACCTTTTGGGCCAATCAAAAACAACAAATCTGTACCATAACCTTTTTGTGTACGTGTTCAATTTGTTGTTGGCTTTGGGTTCTCTGGGGTTTTATTAGGCCAATATTTCAAATTAGAAACACTTTTTGGAGTTTCTGGTAGACAAAACAAGTTTGCGATGCTCTTTTTCTTTTCTGGTTGCCTTCATCTGTATCGTAAAGTGCAAAAAAACAAAGAGGTTTTGTCTCTCACAGTTGGATTTCAAATGAATTTTCCCCCTGACAGCGGGTTTGACTTTGTTGTTTGTATTCAGGAAACGGATTGGATTTGGCTGAATGATTTGTCTTTGGAGAACGTAAGAAAAATTGCGTAATTTATATATATATATATATATATATATATATATATATATATATATATATATTTTTTTTTTTTTTTTTTTGTTGAAAACGTTTTGGATGATTTAGGTCTTAATATCTGCGAATTTAAGAGCCTCGTTTCCGTTGAAATGATTTGTTTTATTCCACAATAGGAATTAATTTGAATTCAAAGAAATTTCATTTTAAATTTTGAATTTAAGGAATTAAATGAATTCCAATTTGCAAAAGTAAAAAAAAATAATTATAAACTTGTCGTTTTTCTACATCGAACGAAAATTGTTGTTATCATTTTTATGTAAGCAATGTATTATATTTTGACGACCTATTTGACGGCTTCTGGTGGGATTTCTTTCATTTAAATTAAATTTTTTACATGTTTTTATGCAAATATGTATATTTATATTTGAAAGCTTCACTTGAAGTGTATTTTCCATACTTTCGTGTACTATAGAAGTAACATACTCTCTTGAAAAAATGGCTCCTTCATACTTTACAATTTTTTATCGATCCTTTGAAACATTTCTTTAAAAAAATGCTCTCTTACACTTCTTTTTTTAACGAAAGTTTTTTTTTTTGTGTAGAAAAGTGTCTATTGAAAGCTTTGCATGGATAAAGTGTGCTCATGGACATTAAAGAAAAAAAGTACGTTTAATAAGCTTACCTTGATCCAAATTTTCTATACAAATTGTATCCCACTCCACATTTTGTCCTAGAAATACAATTATGAAACCAAAACATTTCTAAAATCTCCTATACGGTTAAACCTTTGTGCAAACAAGTGCTTTCTCAATCCATTCTCATTCTTATATAGGGTGGCGCATAAGCAACGTTAAGATTTGATAGGTAAATACATTTTTTGTTTAAGTCTTTTTTTCGTCTCTTTACAGAATTAACTAAATAATACTTGGGAAATTTATGATGGAAAGGCTCAGTACAGAACAAAGAACCAAAATTGTTGAATTTTACTTTGAAAGTCAGCATTCGATTATTCAGATCATATCGAAATTTCTTTCATGTTCAAAATGCTCCTTGCGCTCCAACAATTTACCGATTGGTTCAGCGTTTTGGGCAACAAGAGGCTGTCTGTGATCGTCCGCGTGCAGTTCGAAACAAAGTGACCATTGCTCGAGTGTAAGCAAGTATTGGGGAAAACCCCGAAACTTCCACCAGGCGATGTTCTCAGCAGGTAGAGATGTCTATGCGGTCTTTGCAAAGAATTTTACATATGTTACGTCTTTTGCCATATACGACGCAATTGGTTCACGAGTTAAAACCAAATGATGCACAAGAATGCATTCAATATAGTCACCGTTAACGTTACTTATGCGCCACCCTTTATTTATAAAGAAATTCGAATTTTTTTGACAAAAACATTGATCTTATACAAGCGTCCACAGAAAAATTTATATTATTCGCTGTAGCAAACAAAAAAAAAGGAACTCATTCCTGTATACTTCCTATAGAAAAATATGGTACTGTGCATATGCCTCTTGAAGCACTTCCTTCTCGAATACCTTTTATTTTCACGATCCACCCTCGATAAACTTCGCTAGGGAATTATTCGTTCTTCTCTTGTATAGAAAAATGTGCCTATTTTTCAACCCTAGAAATGTTTCTGGCGCATTGTACTCTCTTTTAGGAACAATTTTTCGTCCATATTTCTTCACAAAGGCTGCCTTCATATTATTATTTTCTAGAGGAAATATTTAGCGTTTTCTATGGAAAATTTGAAATGTTTAAATATTATACCTGGAGAAAGAATTTAACATGTCCTATAGAAAACATTTTCTGTAGCAAATGGAATGTTTTGTATGGGAAGCATTTAACATTTTCTATGGGAAGCATTTAATATTTTCTTTAAAACTCACGCAAATTTTTTTATTGGAAGCATTTGACATTCTTCATAGAAATCATTTAACAATTTTCTATAGAAATCATTTAACGATTCTCTGTAGAGAACATTTAATATTTTGTATAGAAAACATTTAAAGGCGTATGACATTTTCTATAGAAAACATTTAATAATTTGTATGGGAAACGTTTAGTATTTTTAATAGAAAACATTTAGTACTTAGTTCGAAGAAAGCATCTAACATTTTTCATAGAAATCATTTAACAATTTAATATAGAAATCATTTAACAATTTTATGTATGTTACTATTTTCTGTAGAAAATTTTTTTCTACAGAACATTATTTTTGTATAGAAAATTTTTTTCTATAGAACATTATTTTTGTATAGAAATTTTTTTTTTCTATAGAAATTTTTTTATACAAAATTTTTCTCTATACAAATTTTTTTTTATAGAAAATTGTTTTTCTATAGAAAATGTTTTTTCTATAAAAAATGTTTTTTCTATAGGAAGTGTTTTTTCTATAGAAAATGTTTTTGCTGTGGAAAATTCTTTTCTATAGAAATTTTTTTTCAGTTGAAAATTTTTTCTATAGGAATTTATTTGAATAGAAAATTTTTTGTATGGAAAATTTTTTCCTATAGAAAATTTTTTTCTATAGAAAATTTTTTCCTATAGAAAATTTTTTCTATAGCTAACTTCTTTCTATATAAAATGTTTTTATAAAGAACATTTGTTTTCTATAGAAATTTTTTTCTATAGAAATTTTTTTCTATAGAGCATTGTTTCTGTAGAACATTGTTTTCTATAGAACATTTTTTTCCTATAGAACATTTTTTTCTATAGATATTTTTCCCTTATAGAAAATAGATTCTTT
Organism: Philornis downsi; assembly: GCA_019455685.1. NCBI lineage: Eukaryota > Metazoa > Arthropoda > Insecta > Diptera > Muscidae > Philornis > Philornis downsi. The sequence goes on from JAHXMU010000583.1 coordinate 660,123, forward strand.
CTCCAGGAATGGTTAATGTTTTCTGTGGGGTATGTGGGGTACGATTTTTATAGAAATTAATAAATATTTTCCATAGAAATGTGAAAATCTTTCTTCATGAAATGTTTTATGTTGTCTATAGGATATGTTCAATGTTTTGTAATGTAATGTAATTTCTCTGACATTTCTGCAAAATAGAGAGGGCTTGTAATCGCTCTTATAAGAAACAGTCCTTTTAAATAGTTTTTTTAAAAAAATCTTTTTCTTTCGGACATTTTCCTGCTCAATCGTCTGCCTTCCTGAAATTATTTTGTATGAAAAGATATCAGATATCAGCTGGTATAAAGTAAACTGTCTTACAAAGAGTCGCCAGCCTTCCCAGGCTTAAAATTGGCTTCGAACATAGTTGCGCTATAATCTCTCTCATCCAGCTCTATTGGGGACTATAATTTGCCCATAAATCGGAACCGTCAACATTCTCTGAGACAATTCCAATTAAATATGGAGTTGCATACAAACTCACAAAATTGGTTGAATTAAATGAAATGATAACAAATATCATTCTAGTATTTTTACCATATACTTCATTGCGTAAAAATAATCTAAAAAAAAAGAAACTTTTGTTCACAAAACTGGTCTTTACTGAATTATGTAGACTAATTAGTTGTGAGGAAAACTTTCTTATCTTGATTACAAAAAGGCAAAAAATAACTTTATTTCGATGAAATTTGTTATGACACAAATAAAAATCTTGCATTATGGTAACATTTTTCATTTTCGCCGCACTTTTGGTCAACTTACAATTCGCTTTAAATGTTTATTTTGTTACCCAACACCAGCCACTTCATATCATTTTTTTTATATAGGTTTTAACAAAAATTTGTTGCTGAAGTCAACGAAAATACATTAAAGAGAATAAACTTAATTTGTTACGTATTTACTACGCATGATTAATGATAGCTGATGAAAAAACATTAACCTTTTTTCATTAGTTTACAAAATTTTGTTGTTGCTTTTATTCAGTGGCAGACAAATGACTATACGTTACACTATGCTGCAGTGATTTTAGTAGATATGTATTAGGCTGCTTTTTTGCTGGTGCGTAATTGTAAACCAAGAAAACAGAAAAGAAATTATCATTAAAAAATTGAATTTTGAGCACTCACCTATATGAAATTGGCTCATTGTGCGTTGCTATATTGTGTTAATGGACCAACTCCAATTTGTGGAATGCTACATGTAAAAGGACGGTTCCAAAACTAGCCGACATGATGTATAGACGGTGACAGTATTTAAAAAAAAAAATATTTTAGTGAAAAGTGGTAATCTTATAAAGCTAATGTTTTAAGTTTCAAGGCGCCACGTTGTTTAGTATTTTTATTCGAGTCATTAAAAATAAACGATCTCAGTGAATTTGTAAACATAGAAAAAATTGTCTCAGTCTCAGTCCAACCAATATTAAAGTCGGGCTAGATTCTACTCTGGAAGAGTCTGCTCCTTCGTTTACAACTGTAATATGTAGGGTTGCAGAGTTTAAACGAGGCCGTACGAGCTGCTAAGAATAACACCGTAGTGGTCGGCCCGTTGAGGTGTCCACGCCAGACACGGTTAAGAAAATTCACAAAATGGTATTAGATGATCGTCGACTGCAGGTGGGTGAGCCAGCTGAAATGATAGGCATTTCAAAAAGTGCTATACATCGTATATTGACTGACGATTTGAAGACGAGAAAGCTGTGCGCGAAATGGGCGCTGCGCTTGCTTTCAATATAGCAAAAAACAGCGTTGTGAAGATGTTTCAGTAGAGTGTTTGGCGATGTTTCACCACAATAAAGCCGAATTTTTGTGTCGATTTATAATCATGGAAGAGACATGGGTCCACCTGAGATAAGGGAGCAATCAAAGCAGTGGACTGGAATGGGAGAATCGTGTCCAAAGAAGGCGAAGACGGTTCTATCTGTAGGAGAGGTCACGGCGGCTGTTTTTTTGGGATGCGCATGGAATTATTTTTTATTAATTATCTTCAGAAAGGAAAAGCCATCAACGGCCAATATTATACTAATTCAGTGCAGCGTTTAGGTGACGAAATTGTGAAAAAAAGTCCGCATTTGACGAAGAAGAAAGTGTTGTTTCACCAAGACAATTCTCCAGTTCACACATTCACTATTGTGATGGCCAAAATTAATGAATTAAAGTTCGAATTGCTTCATCATGCACCAGATTTCGCCCGATTTAGCTTCCTCGGCTATTTTCTATTTTCAAACCTAGAAAAATGTCTCGGTGGTAGAAGATTTGCCTACCATGAAAAGGTGGAGTTTGCCGGTGATGGCTATTTTAAGGAGTTTGACATTTCGTACTATAAACAGGGTATAGAAACTATTGAATATCGCTGGAAATAGTGAAAAGAATTAAAAGGAGATTTTATTGAAAAATAATGAAAAATTGTTCAACTTTATTAGGTCGGCTAGTTTCTTCTGTATTAGGTCGGCTAGTTTTGGGACCGCCCTCGTGTGACGAAAACGTTTGAATTTGGTGTATCTATATGTATATGTATATAGAAACATTGAAAAGACACGATATTTTTGTTAAAAACAAAATTTGAAGAATCCTCTATTGGTATCAGCATAAGCTTTTCCTTCCCAGCAGAAAAAGGTAATCCAAAAACATCGAGAAGATCAGCAAGTCACGATCCTGAAGCAGAAAAGATTTGGATAATAATCAATGAAATTAACATGGGATTCTCATAGGAAGAGTGCTGTAGTATTTAGCTCCATTTCAGTACATTTTCAGCAGTTCTCATAACCCAGTGCAAAGCGTACGGTTTTTGTGGAAATTCTTATAGGTGCGCTTATGAAGTCATGCTTAGTTACTTCTTCGAAAAAGAGGAAAATCTTCGTCATGGAATTCACTTTCATGTTGTGTCTCAGGATAACATTAGAATTTCAGGAAAGTACCTAGAAATTTACATATCATTCCATGAAATTTTTTTTTTTTTAATCTTATTTAATTATTGTATATTTATTAGTTTTTTTAAATACGGATTCAATTCAGCAAAGCATAATCAATGTAAAGTAAATGTTATTGGGAAACACTATATTATATGAAAAGCCATACTGGTAGATTGTTTTCTTTTTTTCTGGGTCGTTATTGAAAACAGGGATTTTGTCTTCTAGTGTATTTCTGTACTCAAAATTTTTTGCTAACAACCAACTTTTCGCCAATTTGGCTCGCCGCGTAAAACACCAAATAAGTTCAATGCTTTACATTATTTACTACTAGAATGTATTTATTTATATACTACGTTATGGAAGTCATAAGTCTTTCCTCCGTTCCACGGCGTTGGCCACAATTTGTGTTGTCCGTCCTTTTGCTCTTTTATGCCGCTTTTGGGCACGTTTTAGTCATTAATTTAAAACATATGTATGATCGTTATTATTTATTTATGTTTTCATTTTCATACTTCTCATTTTATTTTTAATTTTAATTTCTGTTTTTGTTTTTGTTTTTCATGTCGTTCGCCATTCGCATTCCCTTTATCTTTTTCGTCTCCTTGTGTTACGCTATCAAAGGGTAGGGCGGAGCGAAGATATGAATTTCTTTGATCTTGATAAATGAAGCTTTTAAAATGTCGCTGTTGCTGTTGCTATCAGCCGGCCAATGTGCGAGTCTATGGCGAAAATGTAATAAATTTAAATAAAATACTAATATTTCATTCGTTAATAAAGGCGGGGAAGATGATTATCTCTACCCAAATGCTGTTGCTAGGCGACAAGGATTTTTTAAATGAAATTTGCAAAATTCTAGCAAGTTCAAAAATTCAGCATCTCAATCATTCCATTTGAAAATTTAAATCTATTCATAATTTTGGATATTTACACAATTTTTGAATGTAGCCAGGGGCTCTACAAAAAAAAAATTAATAATAATAATAAAATAAAGGCTGAAATCGGAACCAACACACGCCGTCTTTAGTTGCGTCTGTGGAGAACTTCAATGGAGAAATAATACAATATTTTTCCGCTTAGTACTAGTGGCAACTTGACCAGGTTATCTGCAGCATACACACATGGTCGAAAAAATAAGTACACTTGCTTATTTTTGCTTTATGTTTAATTTTAGTTACTTTAATGGAAAGTAAGCATGGCCATTCTTTTTTATTTAAATAACTTTCATATGGTAATGCCTTTAAAAGTAACAACAAAACTGGGGCTTTCCCGTTGTTTTCATTGTGAGTTAGTTTTGTTCAGAGGTGATTTCAATATTTGTTCAAAATAATAAATACATTGCTCAATTCTTAAATATTTTCGCAGTCTGCTGTAGTCTTTTGGGAAAGGTTAGTTATTTTATTGTTGTTTATCTTTATTCATAACTAAATATATAGTAAAAATAATCAGCCATGGGTTGAAAAAGTCATTGTTCTCCGGAGGAGAGAAAAATTGTTTCAAGACTGAGACAAAGTGGCCAAAGTCTTCGTTCTATAGCAGAAACTATGAATCGGTCATTATTTTTTTCCACAAAATGCTTTAAAGCCTAAAAAGCCCGTCGAAACTCGCGTAAGACCCAAAAAAGCTTCAGAAACAACAGACATCCGTATTGTAACACTTGCGAAGAAGGGCCCCTTTTGTGCCTTTAAGAGCGATTTCAGCTGAAATTGGAAATGCAATTTCATCGAGAACGGTTCGTCGTAGACTACGAGAAGTACATTAACGAGGACGGATAGCCAGAAGAGTTTCTTTGCGTAGACAAAAAAAAATTTAAGGGCTACAAAGGCGTTTGCAAGAAGTCACTCCAATTGGCGAAACATTTTGTGGAGCGATGAAACAAAAATTAATGTATTTGGAAACGACTGTGATCGGAATGTTCGACGCCCTAAAGGTAAGGAATTCCGTGCTCACTTTACAAAGAAGACGGTCAAGCACGGGGGCGGCAATATTATGGTCTAGGGTTGTTTCTTTTGGTATGATGTCGGTCCGAGACATCGAATTACCGACATTATGATCACATTCCACTACAAAGATATCTTGGAAAATACGATGTTGAACTATGCTATGGTTAGTTAGTACACTCGGCTATCGTTCGCCTGATCGTGGGTTTAATATCAATTGCCTATCATTATTTGAGTCACTTCAATGTGTCTGACAAACGGTTTAGGTAGTCGCGTAATCGACAAGTCTTGCAAATGTTTCTCAAACTGTGACACTCGGAATCGTCGTTAAACTGTAGGCCTCGTTAAGTGTAGCCAAATATGGAATACGTGTAAGCTCACTGAATGTAAGAAGCTTTCCCATGTCTAAATTCAAGGGAATTTGTTTTTTGTTTATGTTGCCTTCAAGACAATTACGTTGTTTTAATTTGGTTTTAAGGCGCCTTAAAGAAAACTGCTTTGTCTTAAAGGAAACTAAGCTGTCTTACTTAAAACTGACGTACATTCTCTTAAAGAAAAGTAAGTTGTCTTACAAAAAGAAAAGCACTTTGCTTAAAGAAAACTACGTCATCTTCAAGAGAAACAACATCGTCTTATAGGAAATTGCAATGACTTACAAAAAATTACATTGTCTTTGAGACGTCATTCATTTCATTTGCCACGAAATGATCATGTGAATTTATCATCTTTTCTATTTAATTTTCTAATGTTTTATTTTTATATTTGCTTATTTTCCCTACAAAATGTCCACATTAATGCCAATAAAAATATATTTTTATCATTTGGCATATTTATTCATGTAGAAATGTATATACAATTTAACAACAATTCCATGACAAAAAAACGAACACGAATATACTCACGCACTCCCTTGTTTCTGTTGTGTAGATAAGAATTGATAGATACAGTTCTTTAGTACTTTCAAATTGCATATGTACGCCCGTCCGTCCGCCTGTCCGTCCGCCCAACTGTCCTTTCATTCATTCATTGACTGTCTGGCACAAAACACTTTTCACACCACTCTACAACAAAATAACATTTCTGTTGTCATTTGCCAAAGAATTATTATTATTATTATTATTATTGTTTTATTTTAATAATCTTATCGTTGTGTATTTGAAAACAAAAATATGAAGAATATTTACGTTTTATTATAATCTTGAGAAAAAAAAGTGACAAAAACAAATACCAAAATTTTCATTGAAGAAAAGGGGGGGAGGGAGGGTGGCGTGGAAACCAAAGCGTGGCGTTCATTTGGAAACTAATCCAAGTCATAATACTGACTAGAAGGATTTTGGGGAGTAAAAGATGATGAAAAAGAATAAAATTTAATTAATGATACAGAAAACAGAGTTCTGCATATCAGAAAATTATCTTGAAATTTAGCTGTTTGATTGAATATTGATAAAATTATAATAATCCAAAACGCGTCATAATACTGACTAGAAGGACTAGAAGTCTCGCTACGAAAGCGGTCCTAAAACTAATCGACCCGAGGTCTAGATGGTGTCAGCAGTTCGAAAAAAAGATAGAATATTTTGGTGAAAAGTGGCAACCTTATAAAACATATGTTTTAAATTTCAAGGCACCACGTTGGTTAGTGTTTTATTTAAGTCATCAAAAGAAAACGACGTCAGTGAAATTGTAAATATGAAAAAAATTGATTACCCTTATGTAATTTAATATTTTCATTTGAAAGATCTCAGTTCAACCTATATTAAAGCCAAACTAGAATCCATTTTAGAGGCGCCTGCTCTTTCGTTTACGACTGCAAAATATTGGGTAGCAGAGTCTAAGCGAGGCCGTACGAGCATGATAAATACAGTAGTTGTCAATCAATTGAGGTGTCCATGTCAGACATGGTTAAGAAAACCCACAAAATGGTACTGAATGATCGTGCATGAGCTACCTGAAATGTTTTGCATTTGAAAACTTACTATACCTATATATAGTATATTGACTGAAGATTTGAAGATGAGAAAGCTGTGCGCAAGATGAGTGCCGCGCTTGCTTTCAATAGAGTAAAAACAGCGTCCTGAAGATGTTTCAGTAAAGTGTTTGGCGATGTTTCACAGCAATAAATTCGATTTATAACCATGGGTGAGACATGGGTGCACCACTTCACACCTGGGACAAAAGAACAGTCGAAACAATGGACTGGAATGGAAGAATCGTGATCAAAGAAGGCGAAGACGAAGATAGTTCAATACGTCATTGCGTCTGTTTTTTGGAATGCGAATAGGATTATTTCTATTGATTATTTTTAGAATCTTCAGCGGCGAATATTATGCTAATTTATTGCACATTTAATTAATGAAATCATGGGAAAAAGACTGAATTTGGCAAAATTGTTGTTTCATCAAGACAGTGTTGCAGTTCACACATTCACTATTGCGATGACCAAAATTAATGAATTAAAGTTCAAGTTGCTTTATCACACACCTTATACGGTGGAATTAACTCCCTTGGACTACTTTATATTTCCAAACTTAAAAAAAATGCTCGGTTGTAAAGGATTTGCTAACAGTGAAGTGAAGAAGGAGTCTGCGGTTGATGGGTATTTTAAGGAGTTTGACAGTTCTTATAAATAAACAGGTTACAGAAGCTATTGAATATCGCTGGAAAGTGTATCGAACTAAATGGAGCCAGAAGGAGATTATGTATGTGGAAAAATAAAGAACATTTTTCTCAATTTTCTTGTGGCGTCCTTGTTAGGTTGGCTAGTTTCGTTACCGCCCTCGTACAAACGTATTTCTGTAGGCAAAATTTATGTAGCTTTTAACTATTTATTATATGTTTTCAACATTTTTCTATATCCCCAAAAACTCTAATAGCACTTAACTTCGCATAAGTCAACAAATTTCATATAAATTTTATGAAAATGAATTCGATCTATAAGCAAAAACGACCAAAAAGCTGCCAGTACTCATTCAATGCTAATAACTTCAGCTTTTGTAAGTAACCAGAAATGTGCGCCGTCCGTCGTAAGTAATTGATATTCATCAGAATAACAAACAACAGTTTAACAAAACTCATACAACAATACAGATGAAAATGAATCAAACAATTATCATCATTATTTAGCAGTTTTTTTTTTGTTGTTTTGCTTTTGTTTTGTACAAACTCGCAATTCTTTATTGTTGCGTTATTGCTGTGAGTGTTCTTATGAGATGGTGTTCAGAGAAGTTGTGTATGATGTTAATAATGATAGTTTATGTTTACATTAGAAATCATTACACAAATGGAAAAGTGTGCCACAGAAAAATGTAAAACTCTTTTATGGCTCTGCCACTTTATCATATGATGGACGACGACGGCAACCGAATACAGCATACAACATTTGGCAGACATGGCAGGCAGTGTACGAGTATGTTGTGTAGCTCGTTCGGTGTTTTTAACATCATCGGCACCAAGCAAACGAGCATTGTGTTTTTGTTGTTACAAGAGTATTATGGCATGTTGGCTGCCGGCTGTTGTCGTTGGTTTATGATTATTGTCATATTTATGTTACTCTGTTTTTGACACACACTCACACCGCGAAAGATAGATCTGTTATAGGGGGCGATCGGTGCAATACAATTTTGTTGATCTCTCTCTAACTGTCTGTGTCCTATTGGCTAAGTAATTATATAAGACTGTAGTATACAGCACTTAATATCCACTTGGAGTGTCATATCAACATCATCGTTTTGAACTGCTCTTTACTTCGCATTACTTAGCACATCCATGTGAATATTTAAGAGGGTGATTTTTTTAAACAATTGAAACTTCAATTGTGTATTATTATAATCTATGACTCTTTGCTGTAGCCACTGGGATATCAATACTAAATATGCTATAGTCTAATGGTCATAGTTACACTTGAAGAATTCTCATGTGTGTAAATATAGCAGATTTTACAGTATGTTTTCACAATGATTTAGTATGCTCAAGACACCATCTGTACGAATATTTTTCAAATTAAAGCGACTCAAACATACACATAATTTGTTTGTACTGTTATACTAAATGTAGTATATAGTGTATCACATCAGATTTCGTAATTTTTTGTTGAACAATTTTTATTTTTACAATCTTGAAAATATTCATCATTAGTAAAAATTATTTGTTGTTACAATTGTCATGAAGCTTTTGGTTATTTATGAAACGATTGTAGAATAGTACCAATAATGGATGATAGGTGGCGAAGCTTTTACTACAAACAAACTCCACAGTAAATCTGCTTTATATTATATGTACAATAAAGCTAAGCAGCCTCTCTTTAAAGCTCAAATCAATGAGAGAAGTATCTTCAATAGATATAGAACTGGTACATGTAATCTTGTTATCAAAAAATATACAAATTCATGATTATTTTATTTTGTTAGACATTATGATGACAAAATTCTGTGAAGATTGTAAATATATATAAAATATAATTTAAATATTTCAAAGAGATAATTATATATTTTTTTCTTTCTTTTTGTTCTTTAACAACTTTTATTTTTACAATCTTGAAAATATTAACCATTATTATTTATGAAACGATTGTAGAATAGTACCAACAATGGATGATAGGTGACGATCTAGTCATTTTTGTAAATATGCCTTTTACTACAAACAAACTCCACAGTAAATATGCTATATATTACGAAAAAGCTACACACCCTCTCTTTTACGCTCAAGTCAATGAGAGAAGCATCTTCAATATATATAGAACTGGCGCATGCAACCTTGTTATAAAAAAATATATAAATTCATGCGATTATTTTATTTTGTTAGACATTAAGATGACAAAATTCTGTGAAGATTGTAATATTAGCGTGTCTCAAGTAAATATTTATAAAATTTAATTTAGATATTTCAAAGAAATAATTATATTTTTTTGTCTTTCTTTTCAGGTATGTATTGACGAATTTGTGATTACCTCGATTTTTACACGGATAAGTATATTCAAACGAACATTAAGCTAAATTTTTAAATCTTAAATCTTTAAATCTTTTTATGATTGAGTACTGGATGCGCAACACTTAAATTACATATTTAGATATGTAAACATGTTCTACTCATCATCAAACCTTTAATCATTCTCACAGGATTTTGGTTGCCAGCTTTTTCCATCAAGTTCATTGTCGAAGATTATCTTGTTAGTGCTATTTCATCCATTAGCTCTACATAACCCAACCAAAGTAATTACTGTGTTTTATTACGCTTTTCGACGTCGTTGCTTTTTTTAGAAAGTATTGTTTCTCTAGACCATATTGCAATATGTGCCCGATTATTCTCAGGTACAGCTAAATTTTTATTTACCGAGAGAAGGCTTCATAGACAAATCGTTTATTATGCCTCATGTGTACTAACAGTGGGTGAGCAAAATTGTTGTCTACGAATATCACACTGGGATGGGGCTTCATACAATTTTCGACATATCAGACTGTCGACAACAGCTTTATAATCGATGAAAACCTGGTTCATGGCGATCTTTCTTTTCCACAATTTACCACTGTTCTCTAATCACGTCGGCTAAAACGGCCTTCGGTCTTTTATAAGACCTGTTCGATAGGTAAGACATTGAACACGTTATAGTTACATATGTTCTTGTTTAAAGACAGAACAAAATACCCTAATATTCCAATTATCGGCCATGTACGCACAGCTTTGTAATTTCTAATTAGCAGTATTAATATTTGACTTGGTTTTAGGCACCTGTCATCCAATGCTATTGCCGATAACCAGGCTCATTTTCACAATTGAGCTGATTTCCTGCATAGAGAGTTTATAAAAATGTTCCCCTATGGTTGCAGCACGTTTTTAGTATCTGTGATCAAATTTTGAACATTGTCCTGTACATTCAATATGGATTTGTTTGTTATCTTTTGAATAAAGAAAACTTAATTTATACGAGTTGTTGTTTGATATTCTTATTGTACAAATATTCATCAGATATCCTGTCTAATAAATAATAGTATGAATGTTATTACTTCATATTGTGATATGGATTGCACATCAGTCTTTATTGTGATGCTAAAGTATAGAGTAACAACATTCAAGCTATCAGTGTATATTTATGTGTAGTGTAGGGTGAAATTATGCCCTAGGAATAGGAATACTGTAATACAGCTAAATATATTCTTAATATAATTTTATCAAGTTGGCCGGACTCCGCCTAAAGATACTTCATGCATTTTGTTAAAGGTGTTAGAAAATGATCATATAGCTTAAAAAGTTTTAAGCAGTGAAACAATTTTTATCTTCATTACTTACTACCTTCAAACTTTATAACATCGCGTTGCTAATTAATGCCTAAACCTACAATCTCCATCATGAAATACTAATAAACTCATCTGTTTCTGTTATTTTCTATTGTTTAAACATTCAATAAATATTTATTTAAAGATAAAAAACTTCATCTTGATCCCTCATGGCTCATTCACCCCATGACCGGAAACCACTGGCAACTTTAAAAACTAATATTGAAATACTTCAGCCACCAATTCCGCATAAGATAGTTGTTAAAGTCGCAGTTAATTATAGTTCACTCACAGAGTCAAGATGCGAAATAATTCATTTCCAAGTTGCTTCTTGATGAGGTATTGCACACCACAAAAAAAATTATAAAAAGGTTTGAAAACCCAATGATAAACTTTATTATTTCAATTATCTCTATTTAGAAGTTACAAGAGCTTCTGAATGATAAACCACCCTCAGTAACTGTCAATGTGGAAAGAAGTTACACTGATTCTATAAATAGCAATGAGTGGGTGTGAACAGGTGATTAGCAGAATGGAAGAGAGCTCTTGCCTTGCAACTGACAATGTGGGAAACAGAATTAGAACTCAGATTTAATATTTTTTCATCATCGCTAATAAAAATTGATCACTTTCTCACATAGAGTTTTTTATGATAATTACGTTACGTGGATGAACCCTTTCATGGTTCAGCAGATTCAGAATAAAATTCTTACTTTTTTACCTTTTGATAGAATTTTGAGTTACAGCCTGCAACTTCCTATACTGTCACTTGACCGACCTTTCCACAAACGTCTCTTTAGTTTAAAAAGGAGATCTGTTGCTCGTCTGCTCTTATTGTATTGTGATGGTCTTCTCTTAAAGATTGTGTTGCAATTGGCTGCAGCACTGCAGCACATGTCTAGAACATCTTTTTAATCAGACGCCATGAGACGTACTTCATCATCATGGCTAGTTTGTGCGCTGTTTTTCAGACACGGCACTGCCGGAATTGGGAGTGACTGTGCTATAGATTATTAAAATTTGCCGTGGCTACTCCAGTAACATGCAGCTTGACCTGCTAAAAAAGTGAGTCCGAAATCTCAAAAGTTTGTTGCCAACAAAATTGATCAATGACGTTTAAGTCAAAGCAGTGTTAAAGCAACGATATGTGATTGCGCCGGTAATAAGACGGTCGATATCGCTGTACTTTTAATATGGTCCTTGCTTGATTTTAATCCTTTCAAAATGACAATATTCATCTTAGTTTAATAAAATATAACGCCTATATTTAAGGTGGTTCAAAAAGGAAGCCTGCCTGGGATTCAGATTATGGTTTTGTCGCCATATAAACACATCAGCGATGTTAATTTTTTTTTTTGTTTTTTTGCTGAAGTCCAAGGGCGAATATAATGTACTTTTTGGCCAACATTGCCTTTGTCAGTATAAGCGCCGTCCAGGCTCTCACTATTACTGACTTCCTTTCAGTCAAACATTTTCATTATTTTAACAAAGCTGTTCTTTAACAAAATAAGTGCATGAATTTATCTGAAATCATCTCAGGAAATTCCATTCGCTGTCTCTCTCTCTCTCTCCCAGTTAGTTATGAAATTTAAATATGGAAATGCTTTAAGCTCATTGAAGAGATACATAGCAACTTTTTCTCTCGCTCTATTTCTTACTGTTATTACTATACGTAATTTTGTAGCTGTTATTTGTTTTGGTTAACAATAATTTTCATTGTTTCAGTGAAATCTTTTGTTAATCTAACATCTGTTTTCTTCCAGTTTATGACGAGTTCATTGCTATCATAAATGCTTAGAGACGTTTTGTAGCATTTTGTAGATTTCATTTTATTTATTTGTTATTCCACATATCGGCAAGGAGATAAATGGTGATGATGACAATCATCATCGTCAAATAAATACTGAAGTACTCCAAGCAATAAAAAAAATATTGTCTTTTTACAAAACCTATATCGAATTGCTTGTTGTCTGTCTGTACATCTGTGTCAGAGTTTATATGTACGAATATATCGTATCTATATGGAAGGGAATTACAAACAGCAGCAATATCAGACCGGCGCAATAGCAGCTTGTACAATACTTAGATTGACAGCTATACATCACTATTGTAACTTTGGCAATAGTGTTCGGTTGGTTGGCGGGAGACGGCTGCTGTTGGAAGGGGGTAATGCCTGTAGCTCCGTGTGTCAGTGCGATTATTACTGCTAGTGCTTTCCGTTTGTCGTTTGTCGGTCCTTAGATTTGGGTTTTTGTGATCGATTTGAACAAACGTTCAATCTCCCAGAGTAGATGAAATCGATTTTTTTTGATATTGGGCGCTGAGATTGAATTTATTTATTTTTTGCTTTCTGCTTTTTTTTTTTGGTTGATTGTTTTGTTGAGTTTTTCCATTTTAAATGACGACAACAGCGACGATGTCTTCGAGATCTCTATAATCTTAAAGAAAAATGATAATTGTTTTCGATTGAGTTGACTTGAGTTGAACACTAAAAATCCGAGGGCTGATAGGAGGGAGGAGATAGTGCACGATATCTACGAGTATTTGGCAAAGGAACCCCCCAGTAATGGCCGCATGTATAACCTTAGATGGGATAGGTAGATAGATGGATGTTCAGACATTTATAAATATTTCATTATTATAATATGGCTGTTGTCGACAAATCCAAATGACGCCAAAGAGTTTCACGTTTTTGTCGTCGTTATGTTATGGCACTTTGACAGACAGATTCCGCCTGTCGTCGTCTCTGTAGGTAAAATGTGTTTAAACGTTTTCGAGAAAAATAACTGAATAAAATACGATAATCAGCAGATATTTATTGATGTTAATGCTATTATGGTTGTCTTATATTTGAAATGATCTTATTGCTGCGGATGAATGCGAATGTGAGGACCAGCAAATTTAAACTTTCAGCGAGATTTTCAGCAACAGCTGCAAATTTTTCTTTGTGACGTTTCATATTCTCTCTCCTCAGTGCTGAGTTGGGTTAGGTGCGATTGAAGATTTTGTATTTGTATTTTTTTTTTTGTTTTTTTTGTCCAAATTATAATTTTAACTTGTAAAAATGTTTCACATTCGCTGAATGATGGAAACAAAACAAAACCATAAATAAGACTTAGCACCAGTGCCACAGACGTGGCTGGCTGACATTCAGCCTTTGTCTCCTCGACTGCATTACGTAGCTCTTGCTATCTATCTCATGACGTTAAGATGATGATCACCAGCATCACAACTGCCGTCAGCAGCAGCAGCAGCAGCAGCATCTCCAATCCTCCGACCATCCGTATTGCTTTGTTGCCCTTTATCATTTGTAAGCATCCCTCCTCTTGTGATGTCATTTCTCTTCGTACATCTTTAAGAATATTTATATACAATATATTGCACATATATATGTATGTTATGCTGTGTTGTTCTACTCTGGGTCTTTCGGGCGGTTCATCGAGCAGAAGAAATTTGTCCTTAAGCCAGTCAGACGTCTGACACAGCAGACATTGCAACAACACTATTCGCTGCTTTTTTCCGTCTGTGAATTCGTTTTCGATCCCAGAAAAAAGTGTTGTTTTGTCGCGCCAGACTTGTTGCTTTCCTGCTGGTTATTTGCGAGCATACAACGTATCGTCTGGTGGATCGATCCTCTCTCCCCCCACCCCCCATACACATCCCATTCCCCTGCAAGACTTATAATCAATTTTTGATATATAGGTGTTTTTGTTGTGCTGTTGTGTTGTTCGTTGTTGTATGTTCCGCGTATTTTGGGCCCTGTTTCTTGTGTCTACCCCAATTAATCTTCTTAGCAGCTGCAGTTTTCAAACATTGTAACCAAAAATTTGCAAATTTTGGTTGATGATTTCAGTCAGAACTTTTGCACTGAGTATTCAAATGTATATTATATGATGCTGGATGAACAAATGGTAGCTGGATGAACAAATGATAGCAAAATTGTGCGTAGCCTGAAATCAGCGATGGTTACAGTGCTCACCACAAGAATGTAGGCGGATCAAAGTCATGAACAGATCAAGGAGAGAGATCGAAGAGGGCGGTCTCAAAACTATAAATGGTGCCAGTAGTTTGAAAAAAATTATTTTGCTGAAAAGTGGCAACCTTATGAAACATATGTTTCAAGTTTCAAGCATGAGAAAAATTGGTCATCGTTATGTAATTCAATATTTCCAGAGAGACCTTTCTCAGTCCAACCTGATTTAGATTCTACTCTGCGAGTGCCTGCTCCTTCGTTTACGACTGTAAAATATTGGGTAGCAGAGCTTAAACGAGGTCGTGCGCACTGCCAAGACGAATACCATAGTGGTCGACCAAATTGACGTGTCCACGCCAAACACGGTTAAGAAAATCCACAAAATTGTATTGGATGACCGTCGGCTGAAGGTGCGTGTGGTAGCTGAAATGATAGGCAATTCAAAAAGTGCTATACATCATATATTGACCGACGATTTGAAGACGCAAAAGCTGTGAGCAAGATGGGTGCCACGCTTGCTTTCAGTGGAGCAGGGCTGAGTCATGCATATGTTTCAGTAAAGTGTTTAGCGATGTTTTATCGCCGAATTTTTGCGTCGATTTATAACCATGGATGAGACATCGGTCCGCCACTTCCCACCTGAGACAAGGGAAAAGTCAAAGCAATTGACTGGAATGGGAGAATCGTGTTTGAAGAAAGCAAAGACGATTCCATGTGCAGGCGAGGTCATGGCTTCTGTTTTTTGTGGGAGGCGTATGGGATTATTTTTATTGATTATCTTCAGAAAGGAAAAACCATAAACATCGGATATTATGCTAGTTTATTGCAGCTTTTAGGTGACGGAATTATGGAAAAAAACACCGCATTTGTCAAAAAAGAAAGTGTTGTTTCATTAAGGCAATGCTCCAATTCAAACATTCACTATTGCGATGGCCAAAATTAATGAATTAATCACGCAGCTTATTCACCAGATTTAGCTCCCTCGGATTATTTTCTATTTCCTAACTTGGAAAATAGCTGGGCGGTACAAGATTTGCCAACACTGAAGAGGAACAGTCTGCAATTGATGAATATTTTAAGAAGTTTGATAGTTCTTTCTATAAGCAGGTTATAGAAGCTATTGAATATCGTCGGGGGAAGGTAAAAAAAGAGGATGTTAAAAAATAAAGAAAACTTTTCCCAACTTATTTGTATCTTCTTTGTTAGGTCGGCTAGTTTTGGGATTGCCCTCGTAATTTCTCTCTAAATGACTGATGTGAATGAATGCTTACTTTTTGAACTTTGAATATAGCACGCAGACCATCAATACAATGTGAAAGAATTGGTTTAAACCAAGAAAGGTTAAAAAAAAACAATCGGCTTCAAGTAAACTTTAGACTTTTAAGGCGTAAAACAGGGGGAAAAGGGGGGAAAACCGGTACCATGATGGGTTGAAGCGCAAATCTTTCCAATTTGGATGCACATCTCCTAACGAAATTCGTGCTTTTAGGAGGCAAAACAACAAAGTAACGTTACAAGATTGCTAAAATTTGGTTGTACATTCATCTGAAATCACAGGCGCACAACAAAAAGATATTTTCGACATTCATACTATTGGAGGTTGAAACAGGGATGAAATGGGACCAAAATTATACTCGTATCTTTGAAGATATTTTGTTTCAATGCTTTTTGTTTCCTCTTCTAAACAAAATGTTTGCTTTGGATTGTGGCATCATATCTGTAAAAAATAATCAAGAAAGATTTATAAATATTTGACTTCAATAATTTTTCTGACGTTTTTTTTCCCCCCTCTCCCTCTGTTGTTGCTGTTTTTTACTGTTGTTATTAAATTATGCGGGCAAATGAAACGTTTTTATATTTATTTGTTGTGTTATGGTGATTTTTTTTTGGGGAAATCAACTTTGGATTTGCCAAGATGCAGACTTTATGATAAAAATATTTCTTTAAGAGGGCAACAAAGTTTTTCGTACAAAGTCCTGCCACAATAAAGAAGTATATGATGATGTCGATGATGATGATGATGTTTATGGTGGTGGTCACATAACGCAAGTAGTAGTAGTGATGGTGTTTTTACTGACATAGTGGAACACCCCTCTTTTCTTTGGTCACATACAAAAGATTGCTATAAATTGATTATGAGTTTGCGAAGAAGGACAGATGCTGCGACGGACAGTAATTTTGTACGCGAAAATATTGGAACTGAAACTACCACAGCGTGCTTCATCTCTCTCTCTCTCTCTCTGCTTCCCGCCATGCATCCGTCCTCCGTACATGGCAATAACCATAAATAAAGAAATTCTCGTTAAGTTTTAGGTTGCAGTTAAACATAAACTTTTGCAAGGAAAAAAGGTGACCAACTTTTGCCCACATTACGACCGATGTTGACAAAAGTTGACAGAGAACAAAAACGTGCCATAGATTCGATCTGATTTCAGCTTGAACTAATGTACAGACCCCAACCCGAAGCTGGCAAGCAGAAAAGTGTCACCTCTTATATGTACGAGAAGGCCGTAGAGGCGTAAAATGTTGCCTTGCGATTCATACTGCATCATGAATAATTTGTATGTGTGCAAGAGCGCGCTTGCGCGGCTTCTCTGTCTCACTGGCTGCCACATGGTGCACGGAGGCGTGCAGCAATTCTGTCTGTAAGTGTAGAGCTACGTTAAGTAGTAGCAAAGGCAACACACAAAACGTTGAACACGTTTGAAAATTGTATGCTATGTTTATGGGTTCATTGCTTGTTCGTGACAAATAAGTTTCGCGTATAAAAGCTTATAATGCCAGCAAATGTAAAGCATAAATAACGCTACAGAAACCCATAAGACATGGTCATATAGTAACAGCAACAGCAGCCGTCAGAGCAGCTTCATCCAACCATCCATCCATCGATTCCAGTGAATACAGCGGAAAACGAGAGCATTAAAGATTTGCATTTGCAAAGTCATGTGTTAAAACGTAATGTTCGGTGGCAAATGTACTGTATATCCTGTAAAGATTAATTGATATTTCATTTAGTGAAAACACATGTTTTGCTTAGCATTGTATCTTTTTCCATTTAGACTCGGCGGTTACTCCTACTCCTCTTTTGGTGGGGTTGTTAAAGTGACGCTCAACTTTTTCTTTGGAAGAAACAAATTATAAAACGTTCAGAGCAGCCCAATGATTACTTTGTTTAGTGCACGCGGTTGAAAGACATTATTTCAATATTTTAAAATTGTATTTTGAATAATACTGTTGGTCTTTCTTGTTTGTCAGTAGAAAAACGATCTTCCATAGCATTATATTGAACTAAACATCAATTATGAACTTTTACTTGTTTGGGAAAAAAAGTATTATGAACAAATAATTATACAAAATAAATACTGATTACAGACTTTAATCAGTGTTTTCTGATCCCAAAATACTACGAAGCCTTTCATTTATGGAAGGAATTACAAAGGCTTTCGAAATGCTCTTCAGTTCACGAAATGATCTTATCATTTTATGCAAATATTTTTCCTCTGAGTATTCTTTTGAGTGACCGATCGTGACTTGATGGTTAGTACACGCGATTGTCGTTTACGTGATCGCGGGTTCAATCCCCGATACAACCACGTATCATAATTTGAGCCGCAGTCACGTCGCACAGTGGGATTGCTTCATTATTATTGCTTGTGCAATAAATATAAGGAGTTGTCGTAGAGTCTTGAAATTCGGCATAGAGCGTTTTATGATGTAGGGTAGCAAAAATATAAAGTTTCATCCAAATCGACCACGCCCATCGGCCACCGCCCGTACAACTAAAAATGAAATTTTCGTATAAATTTTATTCTCTTAGGTAGAAATTTTTGTAGCTTGGCATGGATCATCTGTACTACGGAAACAAAAATTTTGGAAAGTTCCATCTAAATCGGCCACGCCCACCGCCCATACAACTCAAAACGAAATTTTCGTATAAATTTTATTCTGTTAGGTAGAAATTTTTGTAATTTGGCATGGATCATCTGTACTACGGAAACAAAAATTTTGGAAAGTTTCATCCAAATCGGCCACGCCCATCGCCTATATTATGCACCATATACGTGTTTTGTCTTTATTTCTTTGCTTAATTTGTAGCGTAATTTCTTGTGACTTTTTTCATAAAATTTATAACTTTGTTCAGCAGTATAAAATATTATAAGGATTTTTTTCTATAAATCGCAATAATATACTCCCTTCCTTCATTTTATTGCAGTCAGAGCATGGAGGTCGCCGGAGCTAACCTTTTTTTCATCCAAAAAAAACTTAGAACACTGAAATTTCTAGTGCTTTTTTTTAAATTTAAATAGTTTCGAAACTGTTTATGCTATCGAGGTGTCTTTTTTTCTTAAAGAATCACAAAATACCATATTTTTAGAACATCATGACATAAAATAGTTAAACGAACAACAAATATGCATATACAGGCCCTCAAGTTGCATTAAAATCTTAGTCGTTTTGCGCTTTACTTCTCCCAAGCATTTTTAAGTAATTATTTTGCGATAAAAAATATTTTTTTCAAAAAAGCAATGATGAATTTCTCTTAACTAAACAATTCCGTACAAAATTGCATCATTACATTTTTAATATTTTACAGTCGAAAAATAGACTTTTTGCACTTAGAATCTCACTGTGCGTCGATGTGCCTGTCTAACACCCCTATTAGTTGAGTAAATCTGGCAAATGTTTCTTAAACCGCGACGTTCCGAATCAACGTTAAACTGTAGATCAGATACCAACACGTAACATTACTTGAAGGCCAGTCCCGTCGATATGTCTGCCGAGTACTTCTAGTAGTTGAGTAA
>JAHXMU010000583.1:683353-698556 GCA_019455685.1 Philornis downsi
CGTGCTTATATGACGATCGGGCTTTACGATTTTCATTATTTTATCGACATTTTCGATAAATGACATTCCAGGGCGCAGTGCATCTTCGACATGAAAATTACCGAAATGAAATCGATGAATTCAAACTATGAAATCTATTTCTCTATCTATTTTCAGCCACCTGACTTGTTTTTTCGCCTTTATCCAAGAGAAATTGTATAATACGAGTATGTCAAATTTTCTTTCTAATGGTGTCCATTTTTGACGAACTCTCAAGCAACAGTGAATTAAGCAATCGCAAAAGTCTCAGAGCACTTTTTTGAGTACGAAATGTTATCTTTCTATCACCATCTAGCGTAAAGCAATCACACTTATGCAAAGCGTGATGCAGATTACTAAAGCCTTCTGTTGGAAAAATAATGGACATCTCTTTACTGCATCTTCTATGTTAATGTTTGGCCTAAGAACTGTATGGAAAATATAGCGGAGATATGCACATTTAAGTGAAACAAAGTGCCTTCTTTAAGCCACCTCATTTCTTTGCCTTTATGTTTTGTGGGCTATATGAAAATCTTTTCCATTGCCATTTCCTCACATAGTTTTCTTTGGCGCTTTTCTCCCCTTCCACTGTGTTCCACTACCTTGCCCCCTTTACAAAATGGGCCTTTTTGCATGACCGAGGGCATATTTAAGTCAGTTATATCGTTTGTATCTTGAGCTTTTTTTATTTTTAGTTAATGTATCCAATTTCCGGTATAATCGCATTAGTTTCGTATTTTGTTCTCTATTCGCTTTGGTCGCGCGTTTCGTTGCAGTTTTTATTTATGTATTTCTTTTTTTTTCTCTTCGTTTATCTCTTCAATAGTCGCGCGCTGGCAACGCCAAACTGTCTAAGACAAAATTTGCAGCCAGTATTTGTCATTTTTTTCTCTTCGTTTTGCAAAACTAAAACTTGTTAGTACATATAGTAGTTTTTACTATTTCATATTGAATAGAGAGATAATATGGTGAATTAGACGCTTAAATAAAATCACACTAACTACTAATGATACACTTGAAGAAAAATAGAGTTCAATTTAGGAGAGAGGCATGGTGAAAGTAAATGAACGAATATCAGAGGTTTCATGGAAATATTTTTCAACTACTTAAGCTTTTAAAAGGTTCGAGTACCAGCCATCCTGTTGAACATCAACGGTTGTGTTTAGAGATATAAAACGCCTTATATAGGGTGGCGCATAAGTAACGTTAACGATGACTATATTGAATGCGTTCTTATGCATCATTTGGTTTTAACTCGTGAACCAATTGCATTTTATATGAGAAAAGATGTAACATATGTAAAAACCGCCTAGACAACTCTAACTGCTGAGAACGTCGCCTGGTGGAAGTTTCGGGGTTTTCCCCAATACTTGCTTACACTCGAGCAATGGTCACTTCGTTTCGAAACGCACGAGGTCTTCCAGCACGCGGAAGATCACAGACAACCCCTTGATGCCCAAAACACTTACCAATCGGTAAATTGTTGGAGCGCTAGGAGCATTTCGAACATGAAAGAAATTTCGATATGATCTGAATAATCAAATGCTGACTTTCAAAGTAGAATTGAACAACTTTGGTTCTTTGTTCTGTGCTGAGCCTTTCCATCATAAATTTCCCAAGTATTATTTAGTTAATTCTGTAAAGAAACGAAAAAAAGACTTAAACAAAAAATGTATTCACTGATCAAATCTTAACGTTCCTTACGCGTCACCCTATAGTTCTTTATAAAATATAGTTCTATAAAAAATGTATTTCCTAAAGTTCGTTATAAAATAAGCAAGGTCCCCATTATCTGAATGAACTTATAGTAATTTTTACAGCAAAAAAAAAGAGGAAAAATTTTAGATCTCCGAAATTGCTTACCAGACTTGTACCCTTGCCGCAACAATATAGCCTTTTCGTGTGATTGCTCTTTTTTCCCCCGGTTTTCCTCCAATATTCCGCCGATCAGGTCCTACAAAATAGACAGAAAGACCTTCGACCCGATTAGACTCAGCTGCTGATGCTAATCAAGAGGGTTGCAAATGACGTGAACCCCGTGGAAGTCAAGTCAATGAATCTGCAAGTTCTTGTTGCATTCGATTAATCATCATCCAGTTATGCCTCCGAATTTCCATCTTCAAATTAGCTAAGTTTATTGTAGGACATTCTATAAAATATTTGTTTAGCCACATATATTATTAGTATATTTGCGTTTATTTCACACTGGTTTTTAGCTGCTACGTTTTGAAACATTGCAGGCATTTACGCAGCAACAATAATATCTCCTCATGGTCTATAAATAAAACTGAAATTTATTATTTAAAATTTCTTGCAATTTTTCTCTGAGTGTTTTCGCATCATTTAATTGCCAATTAACTTTTCACAATTCCACACTTTTTCGTTTGCATTTGTTGTCATTCTGGTTCTGCAAACTCTGGTCATTCCATTTAATTGTTAATAAAAAATCCATTTAAGGTGGATATGATTAATAGTCCTCTCAATACAGCTATAAAATAATCATAGAAAATATTAAAATCGTAATAAAACAACGTGTAAATATCGTTAATGTACAACATAAAAAAAAGCTTAATAAAAAATGAAATACCGCAAATATAGACAATATAATTTATTAAATAGAGAGATTTTTTAGGAATTAGTACAATAGAGTTTCAAAGGAAAATCATATGGAAAGAAATATGTTCATGCGGATTAAATCCACTATTAAATAGGATGGAAGAGGAATCGCAGTTATTGTAGCAGCCTGAATGATGTTACAATTTCCCATTTTCAGTGCTTCATTTTCCTCACTCTCTAGCATCCATTTTAGTGATTTGTATCATTCGCAAATAATCACAGGTAAAAAATTTAAATCACAATTATCGAAAGGCAAATCCGTTACCGAGTTATGGTCACAATACAGGGTTATCTATTTTTCATTTTCAAGCAAAGTTATATAAAACATACATGAAGCTATGATTTCGATGAAACTTATATTTCATTATAACGTTTGGGCCTTGCCATTAAATGATCGCCTCTGGATTGATTGCAGCAGTGGATCCTTTTAAGGCAGTTTTCGAAAAAATACTACTCAATGACACCTTCCAGACCATAACGCGCACCAAACAGTCACTTTTTTCGGATGCAGTGGCTTTTCTACAATCACTTTTGGGTTCTCCGAGCACCATATGCGACAATTTGGCTTGTTGACGTAAACACCAAGTGAGAAATGAGCTCCATCGCTGTCGTTCGATTGAAAGCAAACGTTTGGATCACCACTTCTGTAGTAAATTTTAACTATTTTTACGCATTTTTGGATCGTTAAACGATCCATATTCGTAAATGGCAAATGGCTTTCACAAAACAAATAACACTTCAAGTGACAGGTGCGATATTTAACAGCTGACAGCCTTGTCAGACCGGTGGTTTTGAAATCAGGACAACCTTAAATTTTGTATATTTGTAAACATTTGTTTTCTTCGCATTTTTTTTAAATCATTTTTGTTACCATACAAAGAGTGACTCATAGGTAGGGGATATGAGATTTCTGTCCCGCCTCCATTTGTGAAAAAACATTCATAGCTCACCGCTCATGTGCTTATTACTCACTAAGGCATGATGAGCGAATATCATCGCTGACTATTGAATTATAACTGGAACTCACGAGTAAGCATTAAAGTATTACTCGTGAGCTGTAGTTTGCCCACTCATGAGTCGCATATGGAGAGCGGAATCATGAATAAGAGTTAGAGTGTTACCCGTGAGTTGTAGTTTGCCCACTCATGAGCCGCATATGGAGAGCGGAACTCACGAATAAGAGTTAGAATGGTACTCGTGAGTTGTAGTTTGCCCACTCATGAGTCACATATGGAGAGCGGAACTCATGAATAAGAGTTAGAGTGGTACTCGTGAGTTGTAGTTTGCCCACTCATTAGTCGCATATGAAGAGCGGGAATAAAGGGAATAAATATCCATTTCGTCTATATCTCACCTCTAGAGATACTATTGTTTAGAATCGTATGAAGTGAAAAACTTACTTGTTTAATCCTGTTTTTAGTTTCTTATCGATGATTTAAAAATATATTCTTATGGTTAGATTTTGGTACAATACGGTATACTCGTGTTAGTCGCTCCAGTTATTATGACATCCTGCTTATTAAGTCACAACGCAAATACTTTTACCGGGGAGGATTTGTCTACCATGTTATATCATAAATTAGTTAAAGATGCCACTGTAGAGAAAAATATGCCTGCGAGTATAGTCGTTTATTATAGAAAATACTCGATTATAACAAATTGCAAACTGATCAATAGCAAAGGCAGCAATACAAACGAATACGTTTGTATGCCCTGAATGAAATATGGAAGAGTTTCTCATTCTATTTTTCAAGCATTGTATTTTTCGACTTAATCACAAGGGACCGGGACCTACCATTTAACGATGATTCCGAACATCACAGCTCGAAAAACTTTTGCAAATACTTGTCGATTACTCGACTTCCCGAAGTGTTCGTAAGACACATCGAGGTGATTGCCGCTCAAACACTGGCAATTGGGTGTATGTGGGGTTTAAACCCAGAATCATACGGACAATAGTTAGGTGTACTAACCACCTTTGCGCCACCAAGACCACACTATCTGGAAAATAAGGTGTTCAATTATACGATTTTCTTAATTTGTGGAAGCTCTAAGATGGCGTTTTTCAAATGGTATCAAAAATTAGTTCACAATTGCCAAAATAAAAAGGAGCTAAAATGGAAATGTGTTTATAATATGAAAATAAAGCATTCAAAAGCCAAGATAATGAAATTGCGCAACTCCAAAGGAGTTATAGGTGTTTTCAAAGTTTTATAAAAAAAAATAATAAATAAAATTTTTTTTTTAAAAAAATCGCTAATATACAAAAATCCTCAAACATAAAATATTATTGAAAATTGAGATATTTCCATAACTTGATGCTTAATTTTTGACATTTAATCACATATTGAGATTAGTTTTTTTTTTTATTTGGGCAATGTTTTTTATTTTGGCGATTTTTGTTCGCAATTTGTTGATGCAAGAATAATGTATCCATTGAAGGTTAAAATTATGCTATTTTGGTTAGAGGACGTTCCGTTTTTCAGTTGTATATATATTTGCATTTACGGATTTTTTCCTTGATGCCGAAGTGATGTTTTCACTGGTTACAATTATTCCTGGAAGGACAAGATTGTGGTTTTTTGGCCAGCGTGAGCCTCGTTTTTGATTTATACCCATATGTGCCTTTTTTTTAGTAACTTCTTGGTGCAAATATTCAGCATTGAAATTTCATACCCAGTTCCAGTTATACATATATTTGCATTTTAGCGATTTTTTTTCTTCGACGCTAAAATGATATTCTCACCGGTCGCAAGTCTCCGTGGATGGTCAAAAGTAAGTTTTTTTGTCCAAAAACCCATTTTTGGGTTATGTCGGGACATTAATTTTTCGGTTTCAAAAGAGAAGCGCAATAAAAAAACACATAAAGCTATGCTTCGATGAAAATGTTATTTCATTGTAAATTTTATTTCATTATGTACGAGATTCATTGTCATTTTAATGACCGCCTCTGGATTGGTTGCAGCAGTGAATTCTTTTGAGATAGTTTACGACCATTTTTTCACACATTTCGGGCAGTTTCTGGTAGTTCACGACGATTTTTTCACACATTTCGGGCAGTTTCTGATCGATAACTTGACGAATGTTGGTTTTCAAATGCTCCAACGTTTGGGGTTTATCCGCAAAGACTCGGTCTTTGACGTAGCGGCGTCAAATCGCATGATGTTTGTGACCAATTGACGTCGAAGTTTTAACTATTTTTGCGCGTTCTTCGGTTGTTAAACGATCCACATTCGTAAATGGCAAATCTTTCACAAAAAAAAAATAAAGTTTTATTTTGTTAACTTTTTGGAAAATCCTTCAGCTTTCAAATGTCATACCTCGTATTACGCTTTGCCAATCAACTGTCCTCAAAATTCTAAAAAGAGGTCAAACAATAAAATGAAAAGTTAAAAATTTGATAACTAAACATAGGCAGAAAATCGCCAATAACTATTTTATCTTTTTTATTGCTAACAACAAATCACCAGATTTGGTATTTCTTATACTTTTAAAGTTGTATGAATTGCATACTTTTCGTTTTATATTTCTTTAGCCTTATTTTTGTTTACATTTCCCGCCCATTATCCGGCTTCCGTCAATACCTTTTGGTCTGTACGAGTATGTAGATTAGCAAAAACTTGAATTTCCCTTGATTGACACTTCTATATCAATACATCATTATTGTATCATGTACTGTTTCCGTTTATTGCAACATTTATGTAACATTTATTGATATTTTATTTAAATCGTATTCTATAAATTCAAAATTTGATCTACTTTTCGATCGCGAGAACTTAATTAAAGGCAAAACAACACCTTTTTAGTAGGGTACCAATCAATAACAAACAATCAACTGCTACTCAACTACGGGTACGTACGTAAATTGCATTGACATCCCACAGTGTCTGCTCACATTTTGAGCTGAAATGTGGGGTAGCCTTTGCTGCTTTTACCCAGCAGCACCAACAGCCCATACACAAAGTACCGATCGACTAGCCGGCTGGTCGGTCGGTCAGACAAACGACTAGATGGAAGGACAGACGACGACTGGATGGACAGACTGATCATTCATAGCCATAAAATTGCATTTAACTATGAATTGGACAATTATGCATATACTAGTATACCTCCATACAAATATGTATGAACAATAAGAGAAAATATGACAATTTTTTCCATAATACTTGAATTCAATTTCAATTAAATTCAACGTCCGTCTCGTCCATTGACAACACAAGGAATCGTAATGGCAAATTCAGTTTCGTTCATACATCAATACTGCATTTACTATATTGAAATCAACAAAGAGATATTTTATACATTTTAAATTCATATGAAAAAATAATAATCAACATGACGTTACCACCCACGTTTCATGTTGTTTGCTTTACCATCATCAGCTACCATGATCATCATCATCAGTAAATTGGTGAACGAATGACAGCAACAGCTGGACGGACACATAAACTCGTACTTGCACGTCGATGTATTTTAATCATTCGCTGTTCATCCTTTGGCGTTTTATTAGTGTCTCATAGGCAGGTCTTTGTTTAAGTCGAAAGAAACTACTTTCGTAACTATTCAATTTACAATGTAAAAACATATGTTGATTTAAGAGTTAATACCACCAGTAAGGATTTTTAAAATAAAATATCAATACACTCGAAAAAAGGGTGGTTTTGTGTCAGCATCGACAGGGGAAGAAATTGTACCTTCGTGCCCCCCTACTTTAAAGTGGGTCAAAATTGACCCTATCCTGACCCACATCAGATCATGAAACACAACTATTTCCAGTAATGAAATCGTCTACAGGGACTCGTAACTAAGGAGGATGCTGAAGATTTAGAACTTGTAATTGAGGTCACAATAAGGATTATCCGATGGAGAAATGCATTCCCATGAAATTCATTCATGTCTTGAGAAATTCATTATTTTTGCATAAAATTTAATGATTAGATTTAGATCAAATATTCAGAGTTTTGTTTGATAACTTTTGAAGGAAATTCTATTAGGTCTTCTTCATAGAATCCCTCGTCCATATCGACAAAAAAAAAACTGAGGTGATCGATTTTTACAAGTTGTTTTGAAGCCAATTTTTCAGATGCAAAATCGTTTGATAATAACCATTGAATAATTAGATTTAGGTCAAATATTCAGAGTTTTGTTTGATAACTTTTGAAGGAAATTCTAGTATGTCTTCTTCATAGAATCCCTCGTCCATATCGGCAAAAAACTGAGGCAATCGATTTTCGCAAGTTGTTTTGAAGCCAAATTGTCAGATGCAAAAATAATCACTTAGTGCCAGTTCCGGACTATAAGATGGATGTATAAGAACCTCGCAGTCCAGCTCCCACAGCTTCTGGCGAATCACTGCCGATGTGTGTGGCCTCGGGTTATTCTCATGGAATATAATTTCTCCTTTAACGGCGAAAGCTGGTCGTTTCTGGGTGGTTGTTTCCTTCAGACGGTCCAGTCGTTGACAGTACAGATTCGATTTAAGAATAGTGCCGTAAAAGAACAACTCATAGTAGGTGATTTCTTGCCAATTCCACTAAACACATAGCAAAATCTTCCTGACCGTAAATAACATCTTGGTCACCATGTGCGCCGGTTCACAGCCATTCAACCAAGAAAGACCACGTTTACTTGACGTAGTCGCAAGTACGTCACTTTTCATCATTAGCTACCATTCACTTCAGTTTATTATTTTGAAGTCGTGTGATATCGAGCTTTATTTTGTATCCAGCCTATCTAAATGATTTCAAACAATGCAATGTTTAGCTCCTGGACAATGAAGATCGTATTAGACGTTTACATGAAGATCGTATTAGACGCTTACATGAAGATCGTATTAGACGATTTACATTATTTTATCGAATATTTTCGACAATTGGCGTGGCGCATCTTTGACATCAAAATTACCGGAACGGAATCGACGAAATCAGAATTGCGCTCAATTGGCTGTTATAGTATCGGGAGGATAAACTCTGTTCACATTTTCAAACGCCTGGTTCAAAACCTTATCTTTCGAAACCCGTCTAGCAAGGATCAAACTTGTACATCGCGAGACAGAGATTACACTGGTCCACAAATTTTGAAAGAAAAAAGCATGTTTTTTAACTAATCACCAAGATTTAATAAAAATTGAAAGAAATTATCAAGGATTTTG
This sequence comes from Philornis downsi, assembly GCA_019455685.1. NCBI lineage: Eukaryota > Metazoa > Arthropoda > Insecta > Diptera > Muscidae > Philornis > Philornis downsi. Next base: position 692,139 of record JAHXMU010000583.1, read on the forward strand.
GGACAAAAGCATGCTGGGAGACTATTGCTTAACTCTAATACGTGAAACCCAACCAACAAAATACAAACGACGTTCAAATAACAACATTCACTTTCCGAAATTCATAGATTTTTAAATAAACTAATGATTTCTTTATGTCAAAAACGGATAAAAACGTTCTTTTTATCTCGAAAACCTGACGTGATAGAGAAAAACCAATTACAGATTCAGAATTTAAACCACCAAAATACCACAGGAAAGATATTTGGTTTCTCCAGTCCAATACCTTGCTGGCTAGTTTTATTAAAACCTATGAATTTATTTTTTTAAACATATATATGTATATGTAAGCAGTTCCAAGTACTTTATGGTGCTTTTAAACAGTTCTAGAAAAATGTATACAATCACAAAATTCGGAATTTATATTTTACTCTTCGAACTGTTTTGGTAATGGTCTATCTTTAGACAGTTGTTTAATCGTTCATTATCTTAAACAAAAAAATCGACGGGCATAACAAAAATTTAAAACACAGTTGATGTCAACAAATATTTCTTTTATCACTGATCGATAACAACATTTTTGCGCCATAAATAAAGTTAGCAACACCTTAATGGTAAATGAACTAAAGTTCGGCATTTTTATTAGCTTTTGATTGAGAACAATCTAAAAATTATCGCTCATATAGAAAATATTTTTTAATATCTCGTATTCAAACTATTAAAAAAATTAAATACCGCCTGATCTACGTCAACACGTTATAATTTTCCAGGTTTCGACTAGAATAGACATTCTTAATCCGCGCGTAGAAAACAATAACAAACGTTTCGGTCTACTCTAAGGATAAGAATAAAGCTTTTCAAATTCTATCAAAACTTGGTGTGACGTGTGCTGCCAACCTGAATCTGAACCTAAATCTTAAAAAAATCACCCTATAGATATCAGCGGAAAATGCTCTGCATAGATTCATTGAACTTTTTCATTTTTCTTACAATAACCAACAATGAGAATGAAGGAGATTGACTTTTCACGCAGATTCCGTTTTTCCTCATGGCCATTTAGCAAAACAGCCAAGGCTTTTCGACGTAATTTTTAAGTACCATATTCCAATTTTGGTTTTTCAAGGTATAGATTTATACCCGGGCTAATGTCAATGATTTTCATCCACAGAGTATTTTTTTCATAATGATTAGGTTAATGATATTTTTTTTTTGCTGGAATGTTTAGAATTTCCAAATATATACTCCTCTCTTGCCGAACTATATAATTTTTGGGAGAAAAAATGTTCAACACTATCGAATTTATATAAATATTTTCTCCAAAAAGTAAAGATAGCGGTTCTTCAATGATTTTCCTATTTATATAATAGAAATTTTTAACTGAAATGTGATTTTCGTGGTATGACCCAAAAAGTATGTTATTCTCTGCAGTTTTATCTCCTACCATTAAAATAGAGTTTCTTTGGGCCCAATTTATTGACTCATGACATCGAAAATTACAATTTCGCCCCGGCTTTTTGCTGTTACAGCTGTTTCGGAAAATCTTTAACGAATGTTGTTATTAATGGATGTACGACCACGGTCAAATTCGGCATGCATCTGATACATGCCTTTTGCTCACTGTAGGTAACAGTTCGCCGCCAGCAGCAATCATGTCGGACATAACAACTGTTGTTTCCATCCTCAAAGAAATAGTAGTCGACCTTCAAATTGTTCAATATACATCACACCATAACTTAAAAATTGCCCGAGAAGAATCTATCTTACAACAGGTTATCTATTTAATGCTTTCAAAATCGTCAGTCTGTCAAGGCTGTCAGCTGTTAAATGTTTGTTATCTGAAGTGTTATTTGTTTAGTAAAAGGTTTGCCATTTAGGAATATGTATAGTTTAACAAACGAAGAACGCATAAGCATAGTTAAAACTTACTACAAAAGCGGTAATTCAAACGTAGACACTTTTCGTACAATACGAGCGGGTTATGGTTATCGTAATCGAATCGAAATGGAATTGACAAGATTATAAAGAAATTTGAAAAGGCTTTAAGAATATGTGGAAGAAAATATGTGACCAGGCCTATGCATCATCGCAATGTACGATTTGCCGAAAATATCGCTTCTATTAGCGAAAGTGTGGGGGATAATCTGAATTTGTCGGTTTCACTGCGTTCTCAGCAATTGGGCCTGTCTTGCGGCTCATTGTGAGATATTTTGTATTTGGATTATGATTGTTGTAATCGACCAACTGTTCAAGGAATTGTCAAGATTGTAAAGAAATTTGAAAAGGCTGGAAGAAGAAGATGTAGAAGAACGGACGTGGCCAGGGCTGTGCATCATCGCAATGTACGTATTGCCGAAAATATCGCTTCTGTTAGTGAAAGTGTGGCGGATAATCCAATTTGTCGATTTCACTGTGTTCTCAATATTTGGGCGTATGTTACAGCTCATTGTGGGATATTTTGTATTTTAGTTTGCACCTACATTCATACAGATTCTACAATGCCGTAGATGTACTGTTTAAGTGCTACAGCAACAGGTTTTCAATGCTGATTTTTCAGTTTAGATTCAGTGATAGATTTGCCATTTAACAACTGAAGAACGCGTTAAAATAGTTAAAACTTCGACGCCAACTGGTCACAAAGATTATGTGATTTGACGCCACTATTATTAAATATTATTAGTTACAATTAGTTAAATATTAAATTGATTAAAAAAAGGTATTTGAATTTCTTATTGCCGCACAATTAGTGCGCCACTCTGTATTTTGAGAAACGTGACCACGTCCATGTCAATATACTCGTATTTGAGTTAACGATATTAGATCTATTAATGAGTTATCCATTTCGTGATTTCAAAACCGCCGGCCTGGCAAGCCTGTCAGCTGTTTAATACCTGCAATTTGAAGCGTTATATGTATGTATATTTAGCTAAAGGTTTGCCATTTCGGAATATGGATTGTTAAACAACCGAAGAACGCGCACAAATAGTTAAAACTTACTACAAAAATGGTGATTCTAACAAAATTGTCTTCAGCGATGAAGCTTTTTTCTCACTCGGTGGTTACGTCTACAAGCAAAATTGTTGCATATGAGGCTCGAAGAACCCAGAAGTGATTATGGAAATGTCATTGCATTTGGAAAAGGTGACTGTTTAGATCGTAATTTTTCGAAAATGACGCTGGAGGAACTGTTACGGTCTATTCAGAGGGCTATGGCCGTATGATAACCTATCTGAACTAGCAGACTTTCTAGCTGTCAGTGTTACTTACGGTTCCATTTGGTATGATTTTGGAATTAAATAATTTTGGTTAGCATAACGAGTTTCTTAACGGATATATTTCAGTTATATTTCACGCCCATAAAATCATATAAACTGTGTATTTACATTTGGAATTAATTGTTTCCTCCAAATTTTTCCTGGGTGTTTCTTTTTTAACATATTTTCAAGACATTATAAGACACGAAACAATTGCTGCATACAAAAAGTAAATATACGAATATAATCAAATCAAATGACAAATGTTAAATAACTGAAAACAAATACTTTAATTTTACTTCACTGTTCGAAGAAGATTTCAAGCAGAAGGCATCTTCTTCGAACAGAGTTTACCTACCACACAAAATCGGCATTTTTGTTTTTTTTGGTGGGTTTTTTTTTTTGTTGGTTGTCCATTGATTTTGGTGCTCAATTCAACGAATTCTTCACATTTAAACGACAAATATTGACAAATGAAAGATGGCATCCGTTGTTAGAGGAACTGTGGAGAAAAGACACGTTCAACGTTTGATAGAGTGACTTGACAGAGGCAATGCAGGCGGCCAAATGGACGGACGTGCCAGCGGATGGCTGCTCGAATGAAATCATGCAATCATGTTGCACACAGCACGCTTCAACAGCATAAACAATAGCACGACCGCACAACAAATTTATGAGACACCAGCGCCAAACTTTACATGTCCCACATTCAAGACCGCCACCAGATCATGGCATGGAGGAGAGTCGGAATACGCTGAGTTGCCTCAAGCGTTTAACTTGCAGCATACATTGTGGCAAGTAATTTGCGTCTCTCTCTCTCTCTTTGAGGTGTTACTGTAAATTGTGTATGCGTGTGTGTGTGTGTGGTAATTTTGACGATGACGAATTTCCTTCCTTTTCAATTTAAGTTAAATTAGTTTGGCACTTTGGCAACATGTTGCCAGCTCTACAGCCTAAAAGAGAGGAGAAGAAGAAGAAGAAGAAGGTGTGCTGTTATAATAGCTCTCTTCCTTTGTTTTTGTAGTTTAGCTATTTCCTTTAGAAAATTCTTGTTTACAAATAATTTCTTTTGTAAATAAAATACCTCTTATGTAAATTTAGCTTTTCAAGAAATATCTTGTTTGTCCATCGTGTCGTTTCGAAGTGATTGCATTTTAGCTGGAAGTTGTTTGATTTTTTTTTGTCTTTCCATAGCCTCGGATTTAGTGTTGGCTATAGCTTGAATTCAATACTCTTCGATTACAATCGATTGGCTTTACTGCATTATTGTCCACCATGTTATGGGTTGTTCTGTTGTTGCCCGTGCGCCGTGTTGTGCCATGCGGTGGGGTGCGGCGTTGTTGCCGTTTCGTTAGTTTTGACGATGATATATGACATGTTGCATGATCGTGTGATTTATGACACACGGCAGGTGGCCAATATTGCGATTGTTTTGAAATTTATGTGATTTTTTTCGCCACAATATTTACTTTTCTCTCGCACTCTCCTTCTATGGCTCTGTGCATAGATGGAAATGTTATAAAATTTATAATGTGGAAATAATAAGTCAATAACTCGCAGGGGAAACAGTTGTTAAATACGTTTTCTTGCTCTTACTCTTTACAATTGGCATTTCATGTAAAGCAATAAATAATTGATTTATATTCTCCATGAAACGAATTGAAATGCTAAAGAATGTACATGCAAATTGTAACAAAACTATTGATGATTTTCGCAAGGTAGCAAAGAAATAGTTGGAATATTGAATGATAAAATACCAATAATTTTCAGCGAACAAAGTTGACACGCTTAGAGTAAATAGCTGAATAGATTAAAAATATACCTATACAGTATTAAAATGTATTATTATTATTTGTAATGTTAGAATGATATCAAAATGTTATTAGGTGCACAACTAAGTTCCCGCTGTTGGCCTATAGGTGGCGCCAGCTGCAACCTAAACGTCATGAGCCAAGCTTAGGCATGTGGTAAACATAACGCCTCGACACAATAGTAACTTTCTTTTGACGTCATATTCTTTTGATTGTGTGAATACTCAGGATTTTGTGCCAAATAATCGTCATATGCGGAAAGTATTGATTTTCTTCTTTCAATCGAAGAAAATGGCGGCTGAAGCTCATCGAGAGCTTCAAAACTTTTACGGAGATGCTGCTTTAAATGGAACAACGTGTCGATATTTCTTCCATCGTCTTAAAGACAGTGATTTTAATGTTGACGATCGTTCGCGTGAAGGAAGACGAAAAACTTTCGAAGACACTGAATTGACAGCATAGCTCGATGGGGATCCGTGTCAAACGCAGGTAGGGCTTGCTTCAGTATTAGGAGTTACCCACCAAGCCATTTTCAAACGATTGCATTGCGAATGCTTCAAAAGCTTTATGCTTCATCCCATTTCCATGCTTCATGCATTGCGAATGCTTCAAAAGCAAAAACCTTGGGTGCCAAGGGACGTTGATCATCGTTTTTTTGCCTGTGAACAACTGCTTTAGCAATAAAAAAGGAAGGGGTTTCTTCATCGTATTGTAATGGGCAGTATGGACAAATGGGCAAAATAGACAAAAATGGCATTGATTCAAAAGCAAAGAACTTAAGTTCCTTATGAGTTGAAGCCAAGGAACGTTTTTTCGCCTGTGAACAACTGTTTCATTGTATTGTAACGGGTGATGAAAAATAGATTCATTACATGGGGATGGCCGGCTATGCTTCTACGTCGTCACCTCTGCCAAATATTCACGCTGCAAAGGTTATGCTCTGTATTTAGTGGGACCACGTCGGTGTTATTTATTACGAACTATTGAAAGCAAGCTAAACCATCGCTGGGGATCGGTATAGACTTCAGTTAATGCGATTGAGCCGAGCTCGACGCGAGAAATACCTATAATACGCGGAGAAGCACGAAAAAGTGATTCTTCAGCATGACAACGCTCGGCCTCGCGTGGCCAAGCCCGTTAAAACCTATCTGGAAACGCTGAAATGGGAAGTCTTCCGCAATCCGCCATATTCGCCAGATATTGCGCCGTCCGATTATCAGTTGTTCCGTTCGATGGCACACGGTCGGCCTGATCAGCAGTTCGACTCTTAAGACGACATTAAAGAATGGATAGCCTCAAAATAAGAACAGATTTACCGTGACGGAATTCGAAATTTGCCAGAAAGATGGGAAAAAGTAGAAGCTAGCGAAGGGCAAT
>JAHXMU010000583.1:698566-765007 GCA_019455685.1 Philornis downsi
TTTTTTTTTTTATTTTTAACATTAGAATGTATACAATATTTTACTAAAAACATACATATATATTTTAGATAAGAAGAAATTAAGTGATATAGTAAAAATACACACAACCAACAGATTTTGGATACTATGTCAATACAAAAGTAAACATGAAATTTAACATTTTTTAAAACGCTATGTTGTTTTAGCACTATTTATGATTTAATTTTTATATTTTTTTTGGTAAATTCTCATAAATGTTTTTATTTATTTTATCTATAATGAATGATAATACAAATTAAAAAAATATTATAAAGTGTCATACACTTTATAATAGCACTTATGTAATGTAAGGAAATGCTCCTGGATAAATAGTTTAACAGGGTATACATATGTAGTACTAACTGTTTTTTTATTATCAGGCCAAATAAAAAAACTAATAATTTTTTTGGCATTAAAAAAAATTCTAGTATGTGTTCAAAATTTTATCATTGTTTTCACAAGAAAGTGTGAATTTTTGAAAAAGTATTAAAAAACAAATTGACCAATATAGTGGAAATGCATAATGTTAGCTGGTTCTGAGCGCTATTTTAAGGAAACTATAAAAATAAGCTTTAGCACTTTAAAAAATGCTATATTGTTTTTGCGCTATTTATGTAAATTTTTGGAAAATTTCTCAAATTTTGTTTTATTTGATATATTAACTATTGATAACATAAAAAATAAAATTGAATAAAATATTAAAAATGTTTGACATATAACAAATATAGGGTAATTTTTTAATCGTTTTTTTTTTTAATCAAATGAAACACTCAATTTTTCCTCATATATTAAAATTTATTGGAATCGATAAATTGATCTTTGCCATTTAATTTTTAAAGATAATTTCGTGTAAATGTTGCCCGCGGCTCCGTCTCAAAATGTCCATTCGGAGGGTCTAATTTTTCGTCACTTTTTCGAGCATATCGGTCTTTATTCCACGAATAACACGTGTTATTTTATCCTGTTAGGCTTCAATAGTGTTCAGCTTATCCACATAGACTAACGACTTGACATAACCCCGCAAGAAATAATCAAGAGGCGTTAAATCGCAAGATCTTGGGGGTCAACTCCAGGGACAAATCGAGAGATCACCAAATTTATCTCTCAACATATCCATTGTTTCGCAAGCAGTGTGGCATGTTGCATCCTCCTGATGAAACCACATGTTAACCAAGTTTAACTCAGCCAATTGGGACAAACAAAAATCGCGTATCATGGCTCGATATCGTTCGCCGTTGACGGTAACGTTTCTTCTACGGTCGTTTTTGAAGAAAAATGGACTGATGATGCCACCAGCCCATAAACCACACCAGACTGTCGTTTTATAGGGATGCATCGGTAATTCATGTGTGACATTTGGCTGTTCATCACTCCAAATGCGACAGTTTTGCTTTTTTACGTATCCGTTCAGCAAGAAATGAGCCTCATCGCTGAACACAATTTTTCGATAAAACAGCGGATCTTCATTGAGCTTTTGTAAGGCCCATTCACCAAGAATTAGATGTTGTGGTAGGTCATTCGTCTTCAATTCTTGCGTGGGTTGAATTTTATAGGCTTTCAAACCCAAATCGACATGTAAAATTTTCCTCGTGGTTTAGTAACACGTGCCCAATCGCTGAGAACGGCGACGAATTGACATTTCACGATCGTCATTAACACTGGTCGCTACGGCTGCAATATTTTTTTCGGTACGCACTCTACGCATGCGAGCCGATGGTTTTATGTCCAACAAAGTAAATTTGGTGCGAAATTTGGAGATAATAGCAGCAGGTCGATTATGACGAGCATAAAATGGTCGTATCAAACGATGCACATTGGTCACAGAGCACGAATTTTGACAATAAATTTCAACGATTTGCAATCGTTGTTCGTTTGTTAGTCTTTTCAAGATGAAATGGCAGAGTATACTGTACACTTTTCACTTTGACAGGTGACCTTTGGACGCCATTACCAACTGGTGCTGCCAACCTGAAAAACTTAAATCTTAAAAAATCATCCTATATTTTTATAAATTTTATATTTAATTTTTATTACGTGTTTTTTACATTTATATCCTTGAGCAGATTAAATGTGATAGATGAATTGTTGTATATTGTATAGGTAATTTACTTATAATTAGGCGGAAGGCTAAGCCAAATAAATAAATAAAATATATATAAAGTTTCAAAGGTCTCCCAAGTGCTACGTTAATAGTTTTTCTAGAAAATTTACATTTTTCAGAAATTTTCTAACAATTTTGTCCCGTATTTTTGTGACGTTTTAAACATCGATAAGTTGTAAATCTAGTCCCAAAGATTTTAATTCAATTGGCTGGGAAATATGAAGTACGAGTATAAACTTTAAGTGCTTCTTCGACGATTTTGTATCCCAATACATTTGGCCTCAAATGCACTTTGTCCTCTCCTAAATGTTACATTCGAACATCGGTCATTCCAATAATAAACATTTATTTTGTATTTCATTAACTGAAAACAACAAATGTTCACCATCAATTGCCTCCGATGCCAACAAAAACAAAACATTTACAAAGTATCATCCGATTAAAAAACAAAAAAAAATTAAAAAAGCTGCAAAGAAAAATATTTTGGTATTTGTTTGTATTTCGCATTTTATTTTCCACACCCTGTTTATTTTCACAAGCATTTCAGCAATTTCCTTTACCAAAATTCTAGACCACCGAGAAATCATTGATAGCATTTATTTTTTTCTAGTGCGGCAAAGAAGAACAAGAAAAATGTCATTAAACTTAAGAGGAGCGCATAATGCCAACATCGATCGCTTGCAGTTGTGCTGAATGATCGTTGCTTCATCATCTCTTTGAAGATTTCTACACTCTGAGCCAGAGCCAGTCATTTGCGTGTTTTAGGTTTTTCTCCTTGGTGAATGAATGTCACCGTCGTCGTCACTGCGACAAAGTGAAATTTATTAGCGATGCCAACGAAATATCAAAATAAGAACAATTTCTTTTGTAATTGCCAAGAAATTGAGCTAAAAAAAGATGCATCATAGAATGGCATCATCGTCGTTGTTGTCGTCGTTGTCGTTATTGCGATCAGCATCTGCAACACCATCTTTAATGCGAACATTTTTTGATTTTGTTTTTTCAGATTTTCTCTTTCGGTTCTATTTATATAAAGAAAATAAACCTTTGATATTTTTATGCCAGACAGTTTGCCTCTTATAATTACGACAAAATATCAAGCGCAGAAATATCATGAATTGAGGATGCCATTACATGGATATTCGTTTTCTCTCTGTCCCCTCTCTTAAGACTTGCTGTCACAGGTCTACTTGCGAAATGTGTGACCGGGATGAAATAAAACAAACGAGTTGTCTGCAAATCTGAATGATTAAAGATGATGATTCTGCTAAAATGAATGTCTGATATAGAATTTATGGTGAATTTTAAATATTTGTTGAAATGATGTGCAGACGATAATGTAATATATTTTTAAAATGATTCAATGCATTGCATTTCGTATAAATATTACAGATGGCAGGTGTACTACGAGTACATCTATATGAGTCCTTTAAAAGATCTGTGATGGTATAGAAATGTCAAAGTTTTTTCCAAGTTGGCAATAGGAAAGGCTTTGATAACAACCAGCTATGGACAGTTTACTAACATTGAAAAAAAGTACAATATAGGGTGGCTCACCAACTGTGCTACAATAAGAAATTCAAGTAAATAATAACAAAAAAAAAAAAAAAAAATCAAAGTATTCACTAAATGTGAAAAGGGAATTGTTTTTTTTTTTATAAATACATGGTGGAGCACGAATTATACTACAAATACAAAACGTAATCACTTTTTTTTCTGTGTGAGTAATTGACTCATTGTTTATTTGTCAGCTTACTATTTAGATTTATTAAAATGAGTGCTTGGGATAGCGAAAAAAGGCATGCTGGCCCTCAAGATCACCTGACCTGATTACACGACCTTTTTTTTTGGAGGGGTTATGTCTAGCAAGAGGTGTACGTGTACAAAACGAAACCAAGTAATTGAAGCAATCCATTAAAACAATAGAGGGAGAGGAGGGGAAATGTAAGTTCTGTTTGCAATGTGAGAGTTAAAAAGACTCTATTTGATATGATAAAGAAAACTATACAAAATATGGATTTCAACATCTTTTTTTATATGTTAACAATTTGTAACAAGAATTCCCAACGGCATGATGATATCAGTTTAGCTTAGTTTTGCTGCCAATTAACCTTCGAGCATTTTGGCAAAGCTTCGAAATTCGTAACTTTATATTCAATCAAAATACCAGCAGCCTTCGGCAATCAAAACGTTTGTTCCTAGCATATACTTTTTTTTATAATCTTACCAAATCTCCAAAATTTTACTTAAAACCGTTGAAAAAATATCAACAAAATAAAATTATATTCATAAATAAAATTGTGACAAAACTTAGTATTGTCGCTTCTGCAGTGAAATAAGAAAAAGAATTACAGGAATTTTTATTAAGTGTCTTGTTTTAGTGAGCCAATAAATTTCAAAATTTTTAATAATATTTCTGTAACATTATTGTAAAAGATATTGAATTTTACTGCCAACTTGCCTCTATGATATCTATTTTAGACGCTGAGGGGTAACTTGTTAAAACTTATGTTAATATACAGTTGAACTTCTTTAACTCGAATCACCATTATCCTAAAATAAAATCCGACTTATGGAGAATTCGAGGAGATTTCGAGTTATGGAATTGCATACATATACTGTACATTTGTTAATTTTTAGTCTTAAGAAAACACACGTCCTGCATTAAAATTCACTCAGTTTTATTTTAGACATACATACATACATACACAGATATATTTATTTAAAATATGTTGTTATTTTTTGCTGAATGGGTTCTTTTTTGTCGTGAGTATGTGGTAACTCTATTTTATTTAGCGCTTTATAGTGCTCATCGTTTGTATTTTCATTTGTTTGTAAATACAAGTATAAATTGTTTAAGGAATCCTCCACAGTTGTTCCGGATGGTTTTCTAATAACTTCTTCCACTGAACCCTCCGCATCACTATCTGATAAGCTTTCAGTATGAGTTATTAAATGGTTAGAGCACTGTTGGACTATATCGTCATCTGTAGGATAACTTGATATAACAACATCATCATCAACTTCAATGTAATCGAGAAGAGTCCCATTGGAAGTTATATGATTCAAACTTAGCCAGGCTTCATAGTTCGCTTCCACAAAGTTGAGATCTTCATTAGGATTGCTTAAGAACATTAAAGGTATGTCATCCTCTTCGAGAAAAATTCGACATACAGAAGCTTGTGCCATCATTTTTATTTAAGTTATGGAGAAATTCAAGTTATGGAAGTTCGAGTTATGGAAGCAAAACTAAAGGGAATTCACCACATAAGCGCTCTTGACACTAAATTTGCTTCGACCTAAAGAATATTTTAACTTATAGAAGTTCGAGTTATAGAAGTTCAACTGTATATATTATTATTCTACAGTATTGTACAGTTTAATAATAAAAATTTGTTATTGTTATAAACAAAAAAAGCGTTATCGATCTATTTAAATTATTATGAAAAACATATTCCTAACATAACATATACTTTCTAGAAGCTCTACAGATTCCTTTATGAGACTCCAGAAGGAATTGTAAAATTCCTTCCTGCACTTAGATGTAATCAATTGGATTAGCAGCTCAGAAGCTCGAATTACTTGGCGTTCTTTATTACATAAGACCTCTTGTCAGTTATTTAAGGGGGGGAAAAATACTATTTCATTTCATAGCAGTTCCTTAATATTTCTAATTTTTTTACTGTTGTTGTTAATGCGATTTTTTGTACATTTTTTTCTCGGTTTGTTTAACGACTTATTATTAACATTTCAAAAGGAATTTATAATTAAATGCCAATATATAAAACCATTTATTATATACAAACAAATATATAAACGCTACTGGTTTTTGGATATTTTACGAATGTTGTTAAAACAAAATTAGCAATGAACTTATGAGACAGTAGCAGTATCTTTGGCTAAGAAGGGTGGTGGGTGAGGAGCTATAGAATAATCTGAAAACAAAGCAGCCTCACGTAATAAAGATCCAAGAAAATAAAAACACCAAAATGTCAATTTGGCTAAGATAATAAACGGTGTCCCAGCAAGAACGCAAGATTTAAATTTTAAATAAAACACAGTTATTTAAAAAAAAACGTGAAACTTTATTATATCGTAAAGTAGACAGAATGAGGTTATGTATGGAACAACACATCGGTCAGAAGGCCGCCGCGGCTTTGCTGGCGCACACACGCTATCTTTTAATGAAATTTGCAATGACTGTTTTGCATAAATGCTGCGGTATTTCATTAATGCAGCGTCCAATTTCTTCTTTTAAGACTTGAGTCGTCGTCGACTTATTCGCGTAAACCATCGACTTCAAAAAACCCCAAAGAAAAAAGTCTAATGGTGTTAAATCGCACGATCTAGGTGGCCAATTCTGGTCTCCAAAACGCGAAATAACACGACCGGGAAATGACTGATGTAACAATTGAATTGTTTCTCTGGCTGTATGACAAGTGGCGCCGTCTTGTTGAAACCTCATGCCCTCCACATTTATTTCTTCAATTCTAGGCACGAAAAAACTGGTTATCATTTCACGATACCGAAAACCATTGACTGTTTGCGCTTGACATCCCTCATTTTCATAAAAAAAGGTCCAATGATTCATCCAGCCCAAAATCCACACCATACAGTGACACGTTGAGGATACATTTGCTTCTCGTGAATAACTCGAGGATTTTCCTCACCCCAAATGCGACAATTCTGCCTATTGACGAAGCCATCAAGATGGAAATGGGTCTCGTCACTGAAGATGATTTTATCGGCAAAATCAGCATTTTCATGTTGTCTCTCCAATAGCCAATTAACGAACTCCCTGCTGTCCATGGTCAGCTGGTTTCAGTCCCTGAGTCAATTGAACTTTGCATACATGAAGATGCAAATCTTTCGTCAAAATTCGCTGCATAGTGGATTTGGAGACACCAATTTGCTGAGCTCGGTGTCGAATTGAGGTGGATGGAGTTTGAGCGACATCATTGCGTACAGCTGTGACATTTTCGGTCGATCGACTTGGCCTAAGGCGCGTTGTTGTCTTTACATCACTAACAGACCCAGTTTTGGCAAATTTATCCATTAATCTCTTTACAGTTGACTCTGTTGGAGCATTATTGTGACCTTAAATTGATCGCAATTTGCGAACTGTAGCCGCAAAACTTTCACCATTTTGGTAAAACAATTTCACAATGATAATGCGTTGATCATTCGTGTAGCTCTCCATTTTTACTAACCTCGTACCTTTTACTAGCAAACAATAACAATTGTTCAAATGTCAAACAATGACACTTCGAATGGTGCCAAATTTAAATCTTGCGTTCTTGTTGGGACACCCTTTAGAACGAACATACAATAAACGATATGATCGCTGCTTTGCAAATTAGCAGTGGCGATAGCTGATAATAGGTTTCATATTACCCAAAGCGATGCCGGGAACTCTAAGCCAGTCGATTAAATGTCGCACGTCGCGGTTATTAAGCAAATATTTTATAATTATAACTTTAAGTCAAGTAAGAATTAAGATTTGCTACACGTTTGTCTTTTTTCTAAATGTCATATTGAAAGAATTATTATATTTATTTGTTTCTTTTCTCTGTCTCTTTTTAGGTAAGTCGAAATTGATGACTGACTGGTCATCTCAAATTTTCACTATCTGCTGCTAATCTGCGTAAGTCTCTCCTTCTTCAACTGGATTAATTGTGATACGAAAAGATTTAAATATTTTTTATTGATATTATTTTACAGTCGTCAGCGTTTCATCATTTCCACACCCTTTTTGAAAATTCCTCAAATTTCATCCTACGCTTGCCGTTTTATATTATTCGCATTTTTTGCTCATTTGTCATTTTGTATTTTTATTAACTATTTTTTTTTTTTTGTTTATTTTATTTTCTCAATTAAATAGTTGATGGGTGGTCTCGGCTTTATTTATTTGAATATCGAAGATTATGTGTAGATTGTATGGTTGAATTTGAATGCCTGCACCCCGCAATGAACAAATTGCAACCGTATTGTGAAGCTACAGTGGTTTATGGGAGAGATTATGATACTTCATTTACATATGATTTGAATTGATGGTATGCCATGCAAAAACAAATGCCAATCAATATTGCACCCAGTTCCTGGAAATGAGGAAATTCCATTTCAAACTGGTCTCAAAATAACACATTTTCGTACGAAATTTTTATGAATTTGCCAAACGGTGATCATCTGTGATGTCTCGGTTTATGCTAAATTGCCAAACAGTTTTAATGCAGTTCAAATCATAAATAGAATTGCTGTTGATTTTCGCAATAAATTTGTATCATAAAATCTGAATCTGGTTTACTGATCGAGTGCAAAATTCGAAAATATTGTGTTTGTTGGGCAAAATTGGAAAAATCTGGATTTAACGAGTATTTATTTGCTAAATCGATATGTATTCATTTCCTTTGTTTTCAAATGCATTTTATTATAATAAGCATTGCCGATAAAATTATAATTTAAAATATTCAAAACACGTCACCACCATATCTTGATCTTAAAATATTGATTATAAAACTTTCAGCAATTAGCAATTTTTGTTTTACTATAATTTGCCATACTGTCTGAGAACAAGTTGGTAATTTGTCCTTTATAATATATCCGAATTAATACTTACACTTTACTAGCACTAGTCAAAAAGTTAGACTTTGCTTAACTGTATTATAAAAATATTAAAAAAAACATTTGTTGCGATCATAACATTTTGAATTCTAAGTCATAACATTTGAATGCGAATTCAACAAAAACTTTGAAAAAATACAAAAAATATTTTCAATGACGAAGTTGCACTTTAAGCTGGTGAATTTGTGGTCCTTTTTAACGGAGTTCAACAAGAAATTTGTGTTCTTAATCATAATTGCGAATGTATTTACATAGTTTGTAGGTAAATTCCTCGTTTACATACAATTAGGATGATTTTTTCAGAATTAGAATCTTTTACTTGTCTTAAATCTAAATCAAAATCTGACAAATTCTTAAGAAAATCTGTAAAATGAACAATTTTAGAGTAAAGTAAATGGATCCAGACAAAATCTTGAGCTAATATAAGCTACCGGCCATCAAGAGAACAACAGTAATATATCAATAGTCAGAGCAATTGACGAATTATGACCTTGATCTACTTTAATTGAGTAATGGAAATATAGTTTCCTATATTCCATTAATTCTTTTGAAAGTTCACTACAAAGCGAATCGTTCTATGATTTCCAATTACAATTAGATTTAGTAAAAAAAGAACCCGATATTTTTGCATAACATTGAAGGCTTTATTTAACATAGAATGATAAACAATTTAGATGAAATATGCGCCGTTTTGTTCGATAACTTGTTGGCATTTTGAAGGTAATTCCATTCTGCTCTCTCCCTCTCTCTCTCTCTCTCTCTCACAGAAACCCTCGTACCCATTAAAGAATTATTGAGATTTTCATAAGCTTCTCTTGAGTTGAAGTTTTCATCAGCTAAATCATTCGCCAAAGACAGGAACAGTTGGTAATCGCGCTATAAGGTGGAAGCATAAGAATCTCCCAATCAAGTTCTCTGTTAATCCGATCAATCACTTGGTAAAATCTTCCTGAGCGTCAATCCTGGCTTACCCACCGTTTACGCTTCAATGCGATTTGATCGCAACCATTTTCGCTTGACATTGACATAACTGATCCACTTTTCATCACCAAACACCATTCGTTTCAGAAATGGGACTCAACCATTTTCGCCTGGCATTGACGTAACTGATCCACTTTTCATCAGCAATCAGTATCCGTTTTTTCTTTGCATTCAGTGTTATTCAAGTGGTTGTAAATAGTTTTTTGTGCAACGCTGTACTCGTATACAATCAAAACAGTACCTTCGTGATGGTCCAACTTGACGATCTCCAATATTCTATTGATATTTTCGACTATAGGTATTCAGAGCATGGTGCATCTTGGACTTCAAAATTACCGGAACAGAATCGTGGAAACTAAAATTGCGCATGGTTGACTATTACAGTATCAGAACCATAAACACTGTTGACATTTTCAGCCAACTTGACTTTCCCTCTATCAAAGAAAACCTGTAAACTATGGCCTACTTCCCCTTTTTTTGGTGTCCATCTTTGACGAGTGCTCAAACAATGCTAAGTCAAGAAATTACAAAACTGTCTGAGCAGTTTTTTAAGTACGAAATCTTATATTTTTAACGCCATCTAGCGTAACCCGATCGCACTTCTAGAACGCGAGATAAATTTTGCTGAATCCATCTATTGGAAAAATAATGTAGTTCATTTTGCTATACCTTACAATTATACTAAAATTACTGCAAAGTTTGGTGAAATGTTCATTAAATTAGTGTTTATCGTGTTTTTTTATTTTAGTAAAAAAAGGCAATATCGACACAATTCTAGAATCGCCACTAATACATCACAATCACTTCCCACTGCAGCCTGTTACTTCTTATCTTTCAAAGTTTCGACTTAATGTATAATTTTTTGTAGTTTTGTAATGAATCTTCTCGAAAGATCTACGAATCATTCAGTATAAGATGTAAATGTAAAATATAAATACGCGGCTAAATTTCAAGATAAAAACAAATTATTAATGTTTACTAAAACTTAATTACCACTAAATTTTGTTAGAAATCATTCTTCTTCTTCTTAGGTGGTGACTGGAATAGGCATCCTTATCTATTATATGCCGCCCGTAGAAAATAATTCCAAATGCTTCGATCTTTTGGGTTTCTCCTCCAATTTGTCACATCAAGCTTAGACAGTATTTCAAAAACCTGGTCCTTTCAAAGAAGTTTTGGTCGACCTCTTCTGCGCCGTCCATCGAGTTCATTGTCGAAAACTTTTCGTGCCGAAGCATTTGGGTCCACCCGCACAACATGACCTAACCAGCGCAATCGCTGTATATTAATGCGTTTGACGACGTCGATGTCGGTATATAGCCCATGCAGCTCATTGTTCATGCGACGCTGATACTCTCCGTTAACGATGACGATTCATCTGCTTGCGTCATAACCCAGGATTCTGCGCCATATAAAAATACAAGTAGAACCAACGTCTGATACAGTCGGATTTTTATTTGTCGAGAGAGGGCTTTATTATTGAATCGCTTGCTTAGCCCATAGCAATATCTGTTAGCTAGCAATACTCTCCTCTTTATCTCCATGCTGGCATTATTCGTTTTGTTCACAGCAGAACAGAGGTAAATGAATTATTCCACCACTTCCAAATTATAGTTGTTAACGTCCACACAGCGTCCCAAACGAGTAGACTCTTTGTTCGTTGAAACCAATAACTTTGTTTTGTCCTCGTTTACCACTAGACCCATTTTCGCTGCTTCCTTCTCGATACTTGAGAAGGCTGCAGCAACATCTGACAGTTTTCTGCCACTGAGATATATGCCATCTGCATATGCGAGTAACATATGACTTTTGTTGAAGATGATACCAGACGTGTTAACTGCAGCTTTCCTCATGATCGTCTCCAACAGTACGTTGAGGAGGCCGCACGATAGACTGTCGCCCTACCTAAATCCTCGTTTGGTGTAAAATGTAAAAAGTTTGAAATCATTATATTACAAAAAAGGATTGAAACCTTTGAATTCACCATTGCAGTGCAATAATTTGGTAAAAAAAAATATCAATCCGAAAAGGGCAACATTTCTAAAAGTGCATATATTATCGAAGAATATGTGTGTAATCAGTATCTACTGCTTTTACTTGCATTACCTTCCAAACTACTGTGCCATCAATGTTTGCATACTTTTCCCATTTTTTTCCCAGTTCCAATTAAATATCATTAAAATTGTTTCGCAATTTGTAGTATTTTTTTTCTCTGACGTCGTCGTCATGCTTTTATAAATCAATTGCAATTAAAGCTTTTAAATAGAAAAGGCCATGACTTAATTGAAAGGGGGACTGTCTTGTCTCTCTCTCTCCCTCTCTCTCTGCCTTAATAGGCTTAAATTAAAGCTCATTATTAAATACAAAAGGGCTTAAAACTACCAGAAGATTTGTGTTAAAACAAAAATGCGGAACAGAAAGAGAATACGATGGACAATATAATTACATAATGGATGCATATTTTAAACAGCAGCGTAAAGTGTAATTTGAATACAATTTACTAATGGGCGGCCAGCGAGTATTAATTGAAATTTGTTTTTAAGTTTCTAAATCGGTGTTAATGTCCGTTCAATGAATTTTCTAAAGTCGATGTACTTTTAAATTATTTGTAAACTTATAATTATAATTATTAATAATAATTTAATGTTTGATAATGCTATGACAAATATGCGTTAAAAAAGTATTGGGAACTAATCAATAAAACACAAAATGTTTATACAGGGTGTCCGTCGGGAAGGTAAACTACCTTGTTTGTTTATAATTTTTGATTAAATGAAAGATAATGGATAAATGTTTTATTTAATGTCGGCAATTATGTATGGAATACAATATCAGATAAATGTTCGCCTCTGTTAGCCTCCAAAAGGTGAGCCCTTTCAAGCACATTTTCATTACATTCTCACACATTTCACGCAGTATTTCATTAATTTCATCACGAATATTTTCTTTGAGTTGCTCAAGCGTTTCTGGTTTGTTTGCATAAACCTTGCTTTTCAGATATCCTATATAACAGTGTCAACTGAATCTTAAATGGAAACAAACGCAAATTCTTGTGCAAAATTGTGGCCAAAGTTGTTCTTTGAAGAGCAAGCTCCTGAGCACGGCGTCGAGTTGAGGTTGATGGATTGTTTTGAACACTATCTTGAGCAGCAATAATGTTTTCAGCCGATCTTGTAGTACGTTGTGGTCCACACTTGGCCCTATCAGCTACAGACCCTCTTTCTTCGAAATCATTCACTACACGATAAATAGTGCGTCTTGTTGGCACGTTGTTTCTCCTAAAAATTGCACGTAATTTTCTCATCGTCACAGTAATCGATGACTGATTTTGATAAAATGTTTTAACAAGTAAAACATGTTGGTTTAACATTTATTTTTCCATTATAAATTTGCCACGTCTTTACTCCACGACTGCGAAATATAAACTGTCAAGACTAATGTTTACCAAAATGGTGGGAAAACAAAGTAGTGTACCTTCCCTACGGACACCCTGTATAATTCATTCAAATTTATTGTCTGTCGCCTTCAAAGTAGGCCACTTTCAAAATAATACACCTAAGCCAACGGATAATCCAATCATCAAAGTACTTATTAAGTATATTTTCTGGAACAGACTTTAGTTCTCACCACGAATTATCTTTTATTTCTTCTATTGACTGAAAACAGGTGGCTCGAAGTGTTAATTTGTGTTTAGAAAAGAGAAAAAACTCGACCGGAGCCATGTCAAGTAAATAGTGTGGCTGTTCGTTGATATATGTTGAGATCTTGACCAGAACTTGGTTAGAAATAATAGCCTAGTGAGAAGGTAGGTTATTATGATGCAAAATCCATGAAATTTGCCTCTGTCGATGAAGGACAGATTACCTTCAACGAATTTACTTTCTCAAACGCCGTTTGATGCCTACACAAAGTTCTTTATTTGGCGTCCGACCTCCTGTTAAGAATTCGGAGTGCACACCACTGCGATAATCCATAAAAACACTCAACTTTTGATCGACTCTGACATGGTTGTTTGCGATTTTTGTTTAGCTGGAAGACGCCATTCCATTTCGAAGCTTGTTGACGGATTTGCGTGTTAAACTCGCAAAGCCATATCTCATCATCAGTGGTAAAACGTTTTATAAATGCATGCCAGAATGGATAAGTTCTAGCATGTATTAAGCGGCTCCTACGCGATTAAGTTTTCGAACATAATTCAGGTCTTTTGGAACTAGACGAAGGGCAACGTATACCAAGAATTGCGTAAAATGGTATGAATTGATTCGTGAACATAGAGAAGAATAATATAGAGATTCTAACTCGCTTTTGGTTCCAAAAGATGATATGTTCGACTAGAAGGCTTGAGTGAGTCTAACATTAGAATTCGTGTAAACTCACAGAATGTGAAAAGCTCTCCCATATCTCATTTGTGGGATGCAAGAGAATATGTTTTTAGTAGACCCCAGCAGTCTTTTCTGTTTTTACAAAATTTTGACATCACTTTGGTTCAAATTCATGCTATTTACCATTTATTAGCTGTATGAAATTGATGGAAAATCCTATATAAAATAATGTAACAGCATATTTTCAGACACAATATTGGCCCATTGCATCTAATATTGTAGATGTTTAGTTTACTCGATCTTCGATGGAGAGCAGCTTATTGAGAGCGATTTAAAAGCTCCACATTCGTAAGGCAAAGAAAGTTTAACGGATTTCTCTCACTTTATTGATGTTAACTTCCGTTGAAGACGTTGACGGATGACCATAGCGTAGCAAATCTTCCAACACATTTCGACCACTTTTGAATGCACTGTACCACTCATATGTACGGGATATTTTTGTAAAGTCGATACAACTTAAGCCTTCTGTAAAATTTGCAGCGAATCGGCATGCAAAATTCCATTTGTATTAAAAAAATTGAGGCAAATTGTTTACTCAACATATTTGTCCATTTCAATAGTCACACTAAACGCACTTGAAATGAACTGACAAAATTGAGCACTGTAAACAACGAGATGTACGAGATATTTTTGTAAAGATGATTCACCTCAAGCCTTCTATTACATTTTCAGCGAATCGGCGTGCAAAATTCAATTTGTATTAAAAAATTTGAGGCAAATTGTTTACTCAACATGTTTGTCCATTTCAATAGTTACACTAAACGCACTTGAAATGAACTGACAAAATTGAGTATGTAAACAAATTAAATGACAGAACGCTTTGAAACCATGTCAATACAGAGGATGATTTTGCCAGCTTTGTTACAAAATTAAAATTGACTGATATTTGAGGTGGGCTTTTTGAATAATCAATTCCTGATGTTTTCTTTTTTGTTAGGATATATATCAATCTTTAAGGTATTCTCTTGGATGTTGGCACTTACCTCCCGTAAAACTGCCTTATCGACCTCAAGAATGACGGTATCATTTTTTTTTTTGTAAATTAATTTTTAATTTTTTTTTCTTTCAAACTTCATTGCTATTAAATTTTTTTAATCTTTTACTAGGAACAATAAAAATCATTTGTTGTTTCTAAATCATTTAATTAATGA
The DNA here is from genome assembly GCA_019455685.1 of Philornis downsi. Taxonomy (NCBI): domain Eukaryota; kingdom Metazoa; phylum Arthropoda; class Insecta; order Diptera; family Muscidae; genus Philornis; species Philornis downsi. Next base: position 713,821 of record JAHXMU010000583.1, read on the forward strand.
CTTAATGGATATTATTGATTTCCAATGCCATGCCTTCTGTCCATCAATTTAATTTACTAAATTACAAAATTTCTGTCAGTCATCTTCTCTCCATCATCACATCGTGATGAATCGTAAGAAAAAAACACGTGTAAATCATTAAAATAAATTATTAATTTTAATGTTTCTTTTTTTTTCATAGATGCCAATAAAGGTGACATCGAATGACTCACTCTATTTGTGTCGACTCTATCGCATCGGCGAAAATCATTGACACCATTTTTCAAACATCAAACATTTTTTGTTTCTTCTCGATTTCATTTGAACCAAGTGAGTTTTTTTCTTGCCCCTGTGTTCATTTTTTTTTTCTTCTCTGTGTAGAAGAAAAACCATTAAGAACGCTTTTTTCGTTTTGTTATCGTACAAATTTGCTCAATTAAAATGAAAAATCACCAAGATTTAGATTGTTTTGTTGTAGCCATAATTTAGCAAAGCGTATAGAAAAATTTCCTTATAAAGTCACAACAGCTTTGGCGATTTAAGATTTGTAGCAAAGCAAAATAATCTTTTTTAATTTTCTTGGTTAGGTTTTTTCGAGTTTTGTTCAAAATTCTCAGAGGTGATTTGATTTGCTCTTATTTTGGTTTTGTTTATGGTCGTGTTATATTGTTATTGATATTGATTTTTAGATTTTGGATTAAGTCGATCGTATATAAAATTTACACCTATTATAATTGTCGGCCGATAGAAATCCAGTTTCGTACAAATGCAATTTTGTCGCAATTTGGTATAAATTTGATATTTTTTCTGAATTTCTAATTTTCATTCATAATTTTAGTTGTTTTGCGAGAATAGAAAAAACTTAGAAACACAACCAGTTCTTTAGTTAAAGGGTGATATTTTAAGGGATGATGTTATTTTCGGTAAACGAAGAGATAGCTGGGATTAACAGCAGAAGACCGCAATCATCAACCGACATGTGCTCAGAGTTGATAAACTTACTCGACAAATAAACTCCAATTTTACATCCTGAAATTGCAATAGGCGCTCTGCAATCATAAGAGCCATATGCTACTTCCTTCATATTATATCAGCGAAGTTTTAGTCTTAGTTACGGATTCACTTTTTTTGTCTGAATCTAAAAAACTTATTGTCTCCTAAGTGGTGATAACTCAATCATTAATTATTCACATTACTAATAATTATTCACAACAGGAAAATGAAAAACTAGCTTCTTATTTGGTTACTTAGAAATTTTTAAAAAGAAGATTTGTCTTAGCGGGGAATCGAACCTGCTACTCCACCGGACGCGTTTTACAATTGATTAGGTTACTTTTCATCTGTGTTCATTTCTCATTTCTCTCTCTAAATGACTTCATATTTACAAAACATATAACACGAGATAGAGAGAAATGCCTTTAATTCATTATTAAACGGCTGCTCATTCCACGTAAGCGTCAACCAGTGTCTTTTGCCATCGTTTCGAAAAGAACAACTTCGCGGTACAAGATATCATAACAAATCGCCCATGTCAATCCCGAATATAACGATAAGATGTTGATAAAGTTATGTTCCCGTGTTTTTATTGCTGCTATTTTGTTAATGTCAGACAATAACGGAGAAATTTTTCAATTATCTGCTTCTTTTCCTGATTATAACAGACGCAGTATCCTACCCTCAATCGCCTCATATGTTAGTCGATTGGTTAATTCAAAAGTTGCCCAGTCTAGCTGTCACCGATCAATTATTTTCAGATTTCTAAAGCATTCCGTTCTTAAAGTTTTCCATTTACGTAGAACCAGTGGTGGTTGCAGGAAGATTTCCTGTTGGATACTTTAGGTTCCAGACCAAAATCAAAATCGTCTGCCTTCTATTCTTGGATTTTTCCGCTAGATTACCTATCATTCCCTCTTTTAAGACCCTTTTGTGTCATATTGAAATTTCTGTCCCCTCCATAGGTACGTGCACATATGACTAACAAAGTTGTTAATTTCTGTTACGGTTTTCTGTTGCGGTTGATTCCAGCGAAACGTTTATTTTTATATTTATCGTTTTTTTCAAAAACATCGTTGAAAACCAGTTCACCTTGTTAAATGTTTCCATGTCGCTGGATTATGTATATAAATTTTCTGACGTTTTTTTTCCACCTTTTTCAGTTTTCGTTGTTTTTTGTTAAAGTTTATTAAATACATTTTTCTAAAGTTGTAATTATTTGACAGCTACACAAGCCACATTTTGATTTTCATTGCGGTTTCTCTCTCTTAAGATTTACCGACAAAGTCGTTGTTGCGACTTTTTCGCATTAAATGAATCAACATTTGAAAAATGTTGTATTGCAATTGGCGCAAAAGGCAAGAAATATAAACTACAACTTCAATAAAATGACAATAAAAATTAATAATTTATAAAGTGAAAATTAAACTGAACTGGAATTTCAATACAAATTAATGACCCATCGCCAATTAAAATGTTAATATTTAACAAAAAGGCAGTGATTGATAAGTTTAATGAGGTTTCAAATTCCGTGTCCTTCTATTGGTACTTCTAAGAATGCTCATTTTAAATTCTAATAAATAGTGCCCTTATTTGATATGGTTTTTCCAGCATAGATGTTATTATTTCATAGATCTGTTATACAGATCTGTTATACAGATATTTTATACAGATCTGTTATACAGATCTGTTATTCAGATCTGCTATACAGATCTGTTATTCAGATCTGTTATATAGATCTGTTATACAGTATCGGGAATTAATCATTTAATTGCCATAATTTTTTTTGTCACTAAATTGGCCCAACTTTTCATTGTAGTGACACGCAATTTCAGTCTGATTTGTCATTTAGTTTGTTTACAGTGTTCGATTTTATCAGATCACCTCAAGTATGCGGTTTGCCACGTTTTTAATGGAGACAAATATCGAACAGAGGATTTCTCTCAAATTTTGTACCGCAAATGGAATTTCGTATGCCTAAATAGGCTTACGGAAAATTGGCTATACTAAAAACTCATGCATATGAGTGGTACACTGCATTCAAAACCGATCAAGATGTAGTGGCAAATTTGGCTCGCTTTGGCCTGCCATCAACGTCTGCAACTGAAGTTCATATCGATGAAATGAAGAAAATGAAAGCATCTATTATTTAAGCTTGAAAGATATAGCCGCTGAACTTTCTGTGTCTCACGAACCCATTCGTACCATTTCACAAGCTTGTTTGAATATGAAACTCTTTGCCACTCAACTATTTCAGAAAGACCTGAACTTTCTTTAAAACGCAATCACGTAAAAACCGCTGGAGATATGCTGGATCGAATCAATTCCGAAAGCACAATTGTAAAACGCTTTATAGCGTATAGATGGGATATGTGTTTGCGACTTTGACATGCAAATCTGTCAAAAAGTTGAGTTATGGCGCCTTTCAAACCAGACGAAACCGATAAATTCAACTCAAAATTCGTTAAAAGTCAATATAATCTGGACTGTTTTCTTTGATTGTCGCGGTGTTACGCACTCGGAATTCTTTTCAGAAGGCCAGACATTAAATGAGAAACATTATCTAAACATTATGCGGCGTTTGAGAAAGATAACTCGTTAAAAAATTTCAAATTTGTCAAAGGAAATCTCATGCAGTTTGCACCATGATAAAACGTCATTTCGCAACGCAAACATTGTGAACAAATTTTTGGCCAAAAACTCAAGAAAACTTAACGAACAACAACTTCAGTCACCAAATGTGGCTCCAGCTTACTTTTTTTTTAACCTTTTTTCTTTTGATTACCGCGGTGTTGTGCACTCGACATTTTTGCCAGAAGAACTGAGGCTAAATAAAAAGTATTATCTGGGCTTTGTTTGGCGTCTGAAAGACAAAAATTTGCCGAAAATATCCAGATTTGAGGAAAGAAAACTTGTGAATTTTGTACCACCTTAACGCACTATCACACAGGGCTATCGTTGGAAACGAATTTCTGGCCAAAAACTCACCAAATATTATCGAATAGCCACGATATTCACCTGAACAACCACGCCAAGCGCCTAAAATGGCTCCGGTTGTCTTTTTTCTGACTTAACGATGACAGTTTTTGTTGTTGTTGTTATTGTGTGCTTGAAATTTTTGCCATAAAAACTGAGGATAAATAAAGAATATTATCTGGGCTTTATGTGGCGTTCGAAAGACTAAATTTGCCGAAAATGGCTAGATTTGAGGGAAGAAATCTTGTGAATTTTGTACCACCGTAACGCACCATCACACAGGGCTATTGCTGTGAACGAATTTCTGGTCAAAACTCAACAAATATCACCGAACAAACACGATATTCACCTGAACGAATAACTACGGCAAGCACCTAATATGACTTTTTTTTACTCCAATACTCAAATTACCACTACGGGGCGAAAACTGAAACCTTTTTAGAAAAATACTTTTGAAACATGTTTTGATTATGGGATTATTCGATATTCACCTGAACGTACAGCTACGGCAAACACTTAATATGGCTCCGGCTGACTTTTTTTTCCTTTCAATACTCAAATTACCACTACGAGTCACCTATTTTCAGTCGCCAGAAGACGTAAAAGAGAATTCGGGGCGAAAACTGAAACCTTTTTTTCAAAAATACTTTTAAAAAATGTTTTGATTATGGGATTATTCGTTGGCATTCCAGACCTTTATGCTTTTTGTGTTACGATTTCATAACACAGACATTTAATTTTAGTCCCCTAAAATTGCTATTAGGATGCTATAAAGACATGACAGCAGTTAATGTATGCAGGGTGTCTAATTCGGTGGTTGTTCGATTTGTAGCTAAATCGGAGATTAGCAACGCCGTCTAGTCTAGCTTCACAAACTGGCACCTGGTTTCACCGTAAAGCAGCAGGTACCATTTAGTGAACCTAAAACCATAACCGCTCTTAAATTTACAGCCTTAGAGGATCTATTCCGTCGCCTTCGTGGTTGCTTTGTTTTTACGCAAATTTTGGCACATAACTTTTGCCCATGAATATATTCGTTATCGTTCAATAATAACGGCTCCCTTAACGAGTTTCTTTGGTGTTTTCGTATGGAATCATTGTCAAAATGTGATTTCATTCCCAAATTTCATCGTGCCATGCATTAATTATTAATTAACAGTTCCTATAAATTCGTCTATAAATCATTTAGATTATTCCATATCCACACCACCCCTTTCACATAAATTACAATCAAAAGTGTTGTATTTTTTGCGTTTGTTAGAAAATTTGAATTTTTTTCACTTTGTCTAAATTGTTAGCTTTTTAAACAAATCACAAATGCCCATAAAACATGTGCTGTCTTTTTTAAATGTATGTTTTGTTAGTCTGTGGCAGATGCGGCCAAAAATATAAATAAATAACAATTAATTATAAAATTATATATATATAAGCAACATTTTTTGTATTATTTCGCCATCATTATCATTTATGGAAAGAAAATAAATTACGAAAAATGATGACATAATTCCTTAAATTGTATAGTGCAATTGTTAGTCATTATAGAAACCGAATATTTCCATTTTGCCCGACATTCTCAAATTATCTTTATGGCTTCTACTTATAGAGTGGTTTAAAAGTAACCATTCCATTGCTCGAAATGATTGGCCCATATTGCTTATTTTGGTCTAGTTTCAAGTATTTCATTTGTTTGAATAAGCCAAGAGGACATTGGGCAAATACACATGTTGAGAATTATCCTAACCACATATAAATCTTCTTCAACTCGAACGGTGACCACTTGGCCAATATTATTTTCTCGCCTTAAAGAGAAACTATTCAGAAGTCAAAATTAACCTATTTTTCTTTTACAAAAATAAATTATAGCCCTTTTTTCCACCACAAGAGGAAATTTAATTCTGCTTTCTTAACATTTTTACATTTAAGCCTTATTTTTTGCCTTTTGGAAAAATAAGATCATCCTTTTTGAGCCACCCTGTAGGAGTATATAACATTTTTGCGTGTCCCATTGACTGACTGACTAATTCCGTCCAAAAATTGAAGCAAAGATTATGGAATTTGGAGATTAAATCTTTTTACAAGCTGAAAGCTCGCTTTTATAGATCATAAATCGGAAAAAATGGCTCGACTAAAAACTTTAAAGCTGGCAATGTACGAGATTCAATCACTAGAGTGGACTGTAGACTGTATAAATTCGTACTTTTAGAGAATAAAACAGGGAAGGCAGTGGACAAAAATTGTGCCTTAAATTAGAGCATGTAGCATCTCAGCCTAGAGTAGTGTGTAACGAAAATCACCAATATTAAACCGGAATTGGGAACTAAGCACTATCGAGAAAGATTTCAAACAATTTATATTATTAGGAAACAAGGTGATAATGAAAGGTGCAACAATTTAGAGCATACGACTGAAGATAATATCACAAGAGTTAAGAATCACATGTGATCAGAAAGGATTTTCGAAATTCCATATTTTTGGGAACTCGAGGAGAAAGGAGCAAACACTTTTAACATCATCTGAAACGTATGACTTAGCGCAATATGAGGTGACTTTTTAAAATTCGTCTTTTCAAGGGCAGTACATCGAGGTTATGGGATGAGCTCGACTAAAACAAATTTAAATGTAAGAGACAGCAATCCCGTCTGTCTTGAAGTATCGGTCAAACTCTTGAATTGTGACACAAGCGAACGAGTCAATTCTAAGAATTTTTGTCTTCATACTTCGTAAATTATAAAAACCGCCCATCGTTAACGGAAGGTATCGGCATCCTATGGTCCTATGAGCTACTTAAACACGTAACTAATCATCCCGAACATGGTGCTCTCCATATATGGAAATATTAGCAGACTGATGCAGGTACGACCACGTTTCAATTCAGCAAATCTCTCTCAACCATCTCTCAACTTACCAAAATTGTATTTATCGAAAATCTGAAGCAAACATTCAACAACCAATCTCTAACAATTCATTACAAACCGCTCACAATGATTTGTTGAAAACTTAGGATTTGGGATGAGTGAAATACAAATAAATCACCAATAGAATTATTTTAGACGTTTCATGAAATACTGTTTTCGCATATGGTGTACGTGAAAAAGTAACCTTGAATGGGTCCACAAACACTGTACTTTATATGGTGGGGATTGTAAGGCATAAAGGTAAAAATGCTTTTACTTCGAAAATCTACAAATACCACTTTCCATGCTTAGTTTTTCTTTAATTGACTAAAGTTAACATATTTGGTTACCCTTATCATGTAACTGTCGGAAGACATCTGATTTCCATAACCTATATGAAGCTTTCACCTATATGAAGCTCTTAATTGACTAAAGTTATAATATGTGATAACCTTTATCATGCAGCTATCGGAAGACATATTTTTTCCATAATCTATACGAAGCTTCCACCTATACGAAGATCGGCAACGTTTGGCTGCCGAAGGATGTAAGCAGTGTCAAAGCGTTGATAATTCAGATCAAACGTCTTAGTTTTCCTTACAGTTATTATAACTATTAATGCCTATTACGTTGTTGCCGAAAGTCAACTCTTTTTCATAACCTACTTGAAAGTTGCCGCAGATGGAAATATGGCTACGCTTGAATTTGGAATAATATAAACAGTATCAAAACATTGATATTGACTTAATTCGAATGAAATATCTTAGTTTTCGATTGTTTCAAAAAACGTTATGTCCTAAATATTTGTCTTCATTGCGTTGCTCTCAAAGGATAATTGTATAACATAAAGGAAAATTGCCAACGAATTGCATTTGTGACAAATTCTTACTGCCAAGTTAGTTCATATCAAAAATTTTGAAAAAGTTATCCCTTCCTGAAAAGTGTGCCATATTTTTTAATGTCTCGCTCACGATAACTGTATAACATAAAGGAAAATTGCTCCAATTCCAATCAAATTATTCCAGTCCAACTCTTTGATTTGTACCAAATTCTTACTACGAAATTAGTTCATATCAAAAATGTTGAAAAAGTTATCTCTCCCCGAAATGTGTGCCATATTTTTGAATGTCTCGCTAACGATAACTGTATAACATAAAGGAAAATTGCCAAAGAATTGGAATTGTGCCAAATTCTTATTACCAAATTAGTTCATATCAAAAATTTTGAAAAAGTTATTCCTCCCCCAAATATGTGCAATATTTTTTAATGTCCCGCTCACATGTCTTATTCAAATTCTACTCTAAGTAGACAAAGGTTTGTAAACAATCTATTTCCACTGCTTTTCGCTGTTTTTCGCGGATGTTTATACTTTCGTCTAGGTCAGAATTCGGGAAAAACAAATTGCGATAAAAGCTTGAGAAAACCAGAACCCATCAATAAGCTATCAAACTCTGAGAGAAAGCAATATTTTTTGCATGTCCTGCTTGACTACGTCCGTCTCCACCGTCAATTGTATTGTTGTGTTCTGACTTCCTCTATGGCTATAAAAGAAAACTATGTTTTTTCGTGGAAGTACGACCAACCTTGAATTCAGATCGACGTTAATGTTCGGAAAAAAATAAATTACGAATGCCAAAATCCTTCAAAAAAGTTATGAAATTCTGAGAGTATGTTATGTTTTTTGTGTATCCCGCCCAATTGCGTCCAATATTGCCATCTAATATATTGTTAGATTTACCAGATTCTAAACGATATTTGATAATATCGTATATCTGTACATATATATGTATCTTTGAATTACTTCTGATTTCCTCTACAGGGTGGCGCAATAGAACGTGCATATTGCATCATCTTTTTTGCGGGGTAGAAAAGGCGCGGGCGGGGGGCGCCTGCATCGTTGGGTTAGCGGGCTCATGGAGTTTTAGTCGCTATGAATCACTTCGACGGGAAGCGTCGCGCATTTTGCGTGCGCGCATTTTACGAGAACTCTCGTTCATATATAGGCGACTATATTGTGCTGAATATGGACTACGGCGAATTAGTGAAGCTCCGAGTGCTAATTTAATTAAAATATGGGTAAAGCGTTTTGAAGAGACCGGTTCAACATTTAAACCACAAGCAAATGGTCGCCCAAGAGCATCTAGAACCGAAGACAATGTTGAGAGAGTTATGGAGTCAGTACGAGGAAATCCATAAATGTCGACTCGCAAGAGATCGTCTGTCTTGCAATTATCGCGACGAAGTTTGCAACGAATTTTAATATTGGATCTTAAACTGCATCCACATAAGCTGCAATTAACACAAGAATTGAAAGAGTCTGACTTCATAGCAAGACTCGCATTTGCTAATGAAATGCTTAATCGATTTTCCAATTTTGACAATATCCTTTTCTCTGACGAGGCTAATTTCCTTATGAATGGGTTCGTAAACCGTCGAAATTGTCATTACTGGAACAGTGAAAATCCCAAAATCAAACACCAGAAACCATTGCATAGTCCTAAAGTGACAGTATGGGCAGCAATCTCTGGCAGAGGAATAATTGGTCCTTTTTTCTTCGAAAATGCGCGGGGCCAAAACGTCACGGATAATACGGAACGCTATGTTGAGATGTTGGAGGGATTTTTGGCTCCAGAAGTTGAAAGTTCAAGAATAGTGAATTCCAGAACTTGGTTCCTACAAGATGGAGCTACCTGTCACACATCAAATGACTCCATGGCGGTGGTGAAGCAGATGTTCCCTGGCAGACTGATTTCGAAAAGAGGTGATATTCCATGGCCCCCACGTAGTCCAGACTTGACGCCTCTTGACTTTTTTTTGTGGGGATACCTCAAACACAAAGTCTACAGTAATAATCCAAGAAACATCGTTCAGCTCAAGGAGAATATCCGTGGTGAAATGGCAGCCATTACACCAGTATTACTGAAGAAAGTTTTCAATAATTTTTGTTTGCGGTTAGAGGGAGGGTCACCATTTAGATGATGTTATTTTTAAAAAATAAACTCCATTTATTACTCTACAATGCCTTAGATTTATTTTAACCGTACCTTTTGTATTTTCTTTTTAATCTATTTTTTAAATATGCACGTTCTATTGCGCCACCCTGTACTTAACCTAAGTTAAATGGCTTTACACGACAGTTTTACAGTGGTTGCTGAATGTACGATCACGCTTGAATTCAGAATAGTGTTAACAATGCCTGGATAATCCTGGTCAACATATATTTGATACTGATAAAAACATTGTTGTATTAAAATTAGGGCTGTCATGATCTAAAAACTTTCGTAAATGTTTTTACCGCAATGTCCAATGGAGGATCGAAAATTACTTTGCAATGAATAATAAGATTCGAATTGTCCTAAAAACTGGTTTATAAATTCTGTTTTGTTGCTTTATAAACAGTCACAAAGTCAATTATGGACTAAGGAATTCTACGTTAATATTTTCCCGAAATTGTTCTCAAGTTTTCGAAATGCAATAAACATTAGAACATGTCCACCCTAAATAGTTGTGTGCCAACGAAAAGGTGCGTTTGCTTAACGCAAAATGAAAGATAATACCGAATCATGCGCGCCACCATCTACTGAACGCATCAAATGCGTTTGTGGTTGGTTTGTTGTCATTGCTGACTGCCTGGCTGGTTACTCCTCAATGACCTATAAATGAAACGTTAAGCGGCCCGGCCCTTTGTTGTTGTTGTTTTTCGACAATATGCATTTCTACCATATAGGGTTCGCTTTTTGTAGATATGAGCGAGAATGACAGCCGTCTTATCAAAAATTATGACAACCCGTATGTGACGCTCCAAACGGTCGCCTGGCGGCGGTGGCTTCTCTGTCTCAAATGTCATCATACGAGTCTCGTATGTCGATACGCAAGTAAGTGTGGAACAAAAATAAAATCGAGTTTTTCATTGTGAAATGTCAATCAGTCTCTAAATGGAATTTATTAAGTGTAAAAGTGTTTAGTTTGATTTTCTCGTCTCTTTCTTTGCCAGAGAACTTTACAAAAGGAAAGAAAAAGATCGGGAATTTCAAAGAAATGTGTAGGTTTTCCTAAAGCTACAGCATTAATGCTTGGCTTGAACTTCAGTTTCCGCACCATAAAATTTACTTGTTTTGCTTTTTTCCCCTAATGGACTTATATGTAAAGTTTAGTATATACGAAATCAAATAAAGTTCTTTGAATTGGAAAAAAAAAATCAAAACAATTATACAAATTTATTCAAAACGACGACCAATGACAAATAAAGTCATAAATGTTTATAGAACTGGTATTAACAAGATTAAACTGATTTAATCTTAAATCTCGGTGTGGTGAAAACCATCATGCAATATGAATGAATTAACTGTCATAACGCTATCGGGGAGACACTTGGTAAATTTTGTGGTAGGAGTCGCCTTATAAGTTATCTAAAATCGAGCCGGATATTTAAAAGTAAATTTGATAGAAAGACTATCTGTACTCGTATAATATGTAAAAAATTATGAATGCAGCGAAGCACCTTGAAGATGATTTGTTGGAGAATAACGAAAAAGTTTTCCATACATCCAGCTGGAAGTGTATTATGATCAGTTTCTCATGTATTACAATAAAATTCATTAGCATTAATAAGTAATTGTTAACAGAATGATGACCTCCTAGTACTGGTTAATGAATAGAAACAACTAAAACTAAATATTTGATTCGCCTAATTTTAAACACAAATATATTAATGTGTCTAATAATATCAAAATGGTGACAACGTCTCGAATATAATTACAAAAATTTAAATAATTTTTTATTTTTGGATCCAACCAATTTTGTTCATAAATAAATGACCCTTCAGTGGAAAACTTTTAACATGTGAAACAATTGAAATGGATTTACATAAAGCATAAAGTTTGCAGGGACAAATAAATAGGGTTCTTATTATTTTAATAAGCTGTAGAAATGATGGAAATAGTTCCCGTTTTTTTTTTGCTCACAAATTTCAGACGTTTTCATTCAACATTGTACTTAAAAGTTTAACGAAAAGTGTACCAGGAAGTAAGCTATACAAACCAGCTAACATTTATAATAGTACAATTAATGTACGATATGTGGCGCTCAATTCATATATAGAAAACGATGTGTATATTAGGGTGTCTTCTAATAGTATGGACAAAAAGTTGCTGCAAAGAGCCTTTAATCTTTAAAATTAAAAAAAGTAAGCTATAAGAACTATTTGGAAACTAGAGTTTCAAAGGCTATTAGTTTTGGCCTTTCTATATTAAAATTACTATAAACAGTTTATATGTATAATAGTACAATTAATGTGCGATATGTGGCGCGCAATTCATATATTGGAAAAACAATTTGTACATTAGTATGCCTTCTAAAAATATGGAGAAAAATTTTGTTGCAATTTTAAAGATTAAAAAATTTTTGGTACTTGACATAAAATTACAACATTTAAACTTCTGAAAAAATCAGATAACTCTTTAAAATGGGTCATTTAAGCTAAAAATCAGGTTCTTGTAACTTAGACATTCCTATATAAATATCTCCAAAATCTGTATCTTAATATGAATTTTGGAAACTATTCTTCTCACTATAAATGTTGAAAATTTGAAGCAAATCTTATGACTACAACTCCACAGCCCTGTGGTTGATAAAAGTGCTCAACCTTTGGAAAGAAGATAAATTCAGTGGTAGGAAATTCTCTCATAACGTAGAAGTAAATTTTCCAGCAGGGTATATGAAACTATCAAATTATCATGGCATTTTTGATCAGTGTTGCGAAATGGCCGCTTAGGCATCGTATCTCTAGCCTTTTTCCTCGGGGCTATGTAATGCTATGTAATTCTGTGTGGTCGGCAGTGAATGCTCGAATGCATCAACTAAAACTGGAGACTGAGAGCGGACCATTTTAGATGCAGGTACAGCTAACATTTGAAAGAAATAATATTTAAGAAATGAAAGTAAAGAATAGTCCCTTTGTTTGATAATATAGATTATCTGACAAAATTTAGTTGTTTTTGTTTTTTTTTTTTTGTTTTTGTTTTTTTTTTTTTTTTTTTGCTTTTGGAAAATTACTTTGAGGATCTCCGTGTATAACACAATAAATTGACGGATGGTTCATAAATTTGTCAAATAGTTCCAATTTAAAAGTCTCTTCTTAATATAGAATATTTTGCAAAACAAAATTGTGAGATTTTGACAGTTAGGTGATGTCGCTACTGCCAATAATTCGGCTACATTTCAACAAACTGTAAGGTTTTTATGCGTGGATGTGCAATAATAATTACACAGACACCAGAATAACCAGACGTTAGGTGGTGTCGCAACTATCAATAATTCGACCACATTTCAAAAAACTGTATGCATGTTTATGTATAATTGTGAAAACTCACTTGCCATAATACAATGCGATTGGCAGCGCCGCCTATTTAAGGACATATGAACTATCAAGAATTATCAGTCGATAATTTTGAGAGTTAACCTATTGCAACTGTCGGCTGTATTTTCCAACTAGAACGTAGACCAGAATTGGCCGCCTAGATCGTGCGGTTTAACACCATTAGACACTTTTTTTTGGAATTTTTTTGAAGTCGTTGGTTTACGCGAATAAGCCGACGACGACTCAAGTCTTAAAAGAGGAAATTGGACGCTGTATTAATGAAATATCGCAGCATTTATGCAAACGGTCATTGAAAATTTCATTAAAAGATCGCGTGTGTGCCGGCAAAGCCGGGCGGCCATCTGCCCGATGTGTTGTTCCATACATAACCTCATTCTGTCTACTTTACGATATAATAAAGTTTCACGATTTTTTTTTAAATATCTGTGTTTTATTTAAATTTTACAACTTCCCCTTTGTTGTGATTACAATTCGCATTAAATTGTTAAATGTTTGCAATTTTGATTCAACAATAATTGTGCACTCTTTTGCTTTTATTTTTTGGAACTGGTCATTGAAAATTGCTAGGATGAATACGGAGCAAAATTGTAAAAATGTTTACTCTCTGCTTACGATAAAAAACATCATAGTATAATTAGTAAGTTGTGTATTGTGTTTTTAATTCTTATAAAAATAGTTTTTTTTTTAAATTTTTACCTGTTCCTCACATTTGTTCTGATTCCTGGAAATATGTCACCCTAGGACGGGGTTTCTTGTTTTTTCTGGAAGTGTCCTTCTGGGTGAGTTTAAAAAAAGTTGAATTTACTGCTCTGTAATAAGAAGCTGTTTAGCAAATTTGTTACTTTTTCTATTTATTTTCATTGACATTAATTTCAATGCCTAAACGACGTATAAACTTTTTAAAAATTGGATAGTCCACTTTTTGTTTTCTCCAAAGATGGAAAATACATTTCTTCTTTAGTGGCAATTAGTTTTTTTTATGACTATCGCATGTAAATCTGTAATATTTTATCGAAAAGACATGTAGTTTTTCAAAGGTAATTGCAAAATATATCCCATTTTTTTTTGTTTTGTTTTAAAAAAGAAATCATCATTACCTGCATTATCTTTAGCTTCCTCCAAAACAAATTGACGAACTTCCACTTCAAATTAACTGATCATAAAAAATTGATCACCTTCAATTTTAGAAGAAGGAGAAAAAAAAATCACACAACTTTAACACCTAATAATCGCTGCCACTAAAGTTATTATTTTTTGTCGTGTTTTGTTTCATCCAAACACAAAAAAGTGCTAAAACAAAATCTACCCACGCTTTAGTGAGACTCCAACGATTTGTTATTGTTATCTTAACAAAAAAAAAAAAAAAAAAAAAAAAAAAAAAAAAAAAAAAAAAAAAAACCCAAACAAAGTTATGAAACCTTAAATTATCGTTAGTAGCGGGCTGTTGGTTTAGTCGTCGTGTCGTGTAGTCGTGGAGGAGGCGGGGGTCAAAGTTTCCGTAAAGGGGCTAAGTTTGTGCTTTTTAATGCATTGTTGTCGTTGTTGTTGAAGTTAAAGGTTTTGGGTGGGTGTCACTTTTGTTGGATTTCAGCCACAACAAAAAAGATTTACATTTTAAATTAGTTTTCTCGTTGACGATTTCCTGCTAATTTTTCTCCCTCCCAAAAACATTTTGGCTTTTAAAGTTTTACATGTAATTTATTGTTTTTTAAAGTTTTTGTTGTAATTGCTTTGTTGCTTGTTTTATCTTAAGTATTAAGCCAGTCATTTAACTGTCATATCGAATGGAGTGGGGTAGTGGAGGAAGAGGAGAAGTCTTTTGTTTTCTAAAGGAAAATCCCAAAAATTAAAAATGTCATTATTATGCTACGTACGAGTATAGTAGTTGTGCAAAGAGGGAAAATTGGAAAAGTTTCGTCTACAAATTTGAAATAATTTATAACATTTATAGCAGTCGAAATTTTACAGTATTTTGGGTATACATATGGGAAAGAGAAGTCAAATTTATATATACAGATAAGAAATCAAGATTCACATATAACAACGCTAAAGAAAGAAATGTGTGGGCGCAAATTTGAGCAGCCGCCGAATGTTCGACCGGCCGAAGCTTATATACGGTTAACCATTTTTGTAAATGTAAATGTTAAATAAATTAGTAAATTTTAAATCTTTTATTTAAATAATTGAATCATTTTAATCTACAATGTAAAAGTCATTTTGTTCAATGAACTTTAGCCCTTGTTCAAGCAACTTTTTGATCTCAGATTACTAGTATAACTGATTCTTTCCAACAACAACAACTCGAACAACCCGACAATTAGAATAACTCGACTTTTAGATCCTGATCTGCATTGAAGGATTTTTCAATTTAAGAAATTTCGCTAACTCCGGAATAAATGAAAATCCGAAGATATCAGATCAGGACTATAAGGAGGATGTGATGTCACCTCTATCTCTATCTTTTTTAAAGACAAAGATATGTGAGGCTTCGCCTTGCCTTGGTGAAAAATCACATCTTTGAGTTTTACCAATTCAAGCATTTTCTTCCTTTCACTGCTTTATCAAGTTTCATTAGTTATTAATGGTGTGTTGGCAGCAGTTCAAAGTGTACCACCTTTTTTGCCTTTTTCATGCAATTCAGCCTTTCATGAAGTTTGAACGTATTCATCCTGCATGGATCGGGATCTCTTTCAGTTGGCATTGTTGGAAAGAATCCATTTTTTATCATCAGCGACAATACGTTTCCACAAGGGATCATTTTCGTTGCAATAAATCACGGCTACTTATCCGCTTTGTTAAGTGAACTTCCTTTAGCTCTTGCGGAGTCCGTATATCGAGCTCTTTTAACTGGACCTAACAATTTTAGAGTGTTGCCAATAGGGTTGTGAGACAATCAACTTCTGCAACTTTTAGAAAAGAGAAGAATCGGTTTGACTCTTGATTTTGTACTCATCAATCTCATTTGGCCGACCGCTCTGACCATAAAATGGTCGTATCAAACGATGCACATTTGTCACATAGCACGAATTTTGATAGTAAATTTCAACGATTTGCAATCGTTGCTCGTCTGTTAGTCTTTCCATGATGAAATGGCAGAGTATACTGTACACTTTACGTTTGGACGCCATTACCAAACAGTGCTACCAACCTGAAAAACTTAAATCTTAACAAATACCCTATAGTTGTAACCGTTTAAGGAACGCAGCAATTTACTGAACAGTAAATTTAAAAACCCTTTGGATGGAAATGATGAAGGGTTGGAAAGGATGGTATCGCTGCCCTACCCAAAGCCTCATTTCGGAGTACCAAGCATTCATTTTAGTAAATCACACGATTCGTGTGCCACTTCATACAAACCGCTGTTAAACATTGTTTGCAATGTTTTGTCAGCTGCATTTAACTAGCAAAATGTTTCCAAATGAATTTTTGGGGTTTGAAATTTCGCCTCGTAATTTTGTTTTTCATCAGTCAATACGCCAAATATACAATAACATCAATTTGTTGGTGTAGGGGGCACAATTTTTTTTACATCCATAACTTGTTAGAATTTAGTTCCAGAAAAAAAAACAGCGCAACCTTATGGTTATCTTAGCAACATGTTGCTTATCGCTTGTTGCCAGCAAAATGTTGCTAAATATATTTTCGTATTAAAGTGTCGCATGACCGACCGAATTTCCTCATATCCATAATGGAAGCTTTACTTTAATTTCAATTTTTTATATTCTCTGTAAGTTGGCCACATTTATACTTCAATTTCTATAACTTACCTCATAAGCCACAGAAATTACATCCAGTTCCTTATGTGATGTTTTACTAAAAAAAAAATTAACAATAATATTATATTGAATTTAGACACACTTTTTGGTATTTTTTTTTTTTTTTGTTTTTCTTACTGTTTTATTTATTTCGAAAGCCTCAGCCATGAATTTCTTTCATTTACGATCATTTATGCCCCAGCCCCCAACCACATCAACACTGATGATTCCCCTTAGAAATATTAAAATTTCTATTGTTATGCACGAAGTTTTCATTGGTCGAAATTAACAAAATCTTCCCCTGTATTTATTATCGAACTTTTTATAGTTATTATGTCTATTGTTAGTGTCATTGTTGTTGTATTGCTTTGAATAGATTTGCTAATTTTTCTTTAACACATCAACCAACAAAAACACAAAAAAAAAATGCTAAAAGCTTATTCGTCGCACCACATTGTGAGAATTGGTTAGGAGGGTCTGTCTCGGATATTGAATTATACGTGCTTTTTTGTCTCAAAATAACAAAAACACTAAATAGCATTTAATTTAATAATTTTGCATACATTTGCATTAAAGACAAAAATCGCTTTGTGTGAATCAACTTGATATTGTTGTGTCTCCTCTCTATACAATTTCATTGAATTGGGGGCGTTTCTTTTGTTTTCATAGTATGAAAAATGTATGAACATTCATTAAGGGCAATCTGCGGATGAAGAGAATATTGATTAGATCTGAGCGCTTTTTGTTTAGATTTGAATGAAAATGACAATTAATAAGAAAATACATTGTATAGTTTGATAATTTATATGTTTTCTGATAAAGATAAATGATGTCAAGTGATGTGAATTGAAATTCAATCTGAAATTCCTACTGAAATTAAACAATATATGCGGAAATATGACTGTGAAGAGGAGGACAAAACATGCTGTTTTCAACAGACGTCAAGCTGTGACTGTTGATTAATCTTTACTGATAAGGTTATGTCACATATTGTGCATCTCATTGCCTAGTTAATCAATCTCGTGGTCAAAAGGAAACAAATACTTAAGTAGGATTAGGTCAAAGTCGACTTTAGTCGTTACTTTTATTGTTTTAGTATTTATTGTTTAGATATATATTTGCATCTTATCCCCATTCCAAAGTTCCCCAATGTAGTTCACAAGTTACAGCAATTTTTGAAAGAACGATTTTTAAAAAAGTGCGCAATATCTTTAAATTTTCATATAAGCTTCTTCGTCTTCTTCTTAAGTGGTGACTGGAATAGACATCCTATTATATGCCGCCCGTAGAAAATAATTCCAAGCGCTTCGATCTTTTGCGCTTCTTCTACAATTTGACACACCAAGTTCCGATAGTATTAAAAAATCTTGGTCCTTCCAACGGAGTTTTGGTCGCCCACTTCTGCGCCATCCATCGAGTTCTTTGTCGGAAATTTTCCGTGCCGTAGCATTTGGGTCCATCCGCACAACATGACCCAGCCAACGCAATCGCTGTTTGACCACGTCGATGTCGGCATACAGCTCATATAGCTCATTGATCATGCGACGCCGATACTCTCCGTTAACGAAGATGGGTTCATATATTTTCCGGAATATTTTCCTCTCGAAAACTGCCAATACTGATTCATCCGCTTGCGTCATAATTCAGAATTCTGGGCCATATAACAAGACAGGTAGAACCAACGACTGGTACAGTCGGATTTTTGTTTGTCGAGAGAAGGCTTTACCATTGAATCGCTTACTTAGCCCATAGTAATATCTGTCAGCAAGCAATGCTCTCCTCTTTATCTCCATGCTGACTTCATTCACTTTGTTTACAGCAGAACCGAGGTTAATGAACTCGTCCACCACTTCAAAATTATAGTTATCAACATTCATACAGCGTCCCAAAGTAGTAGACTATTTGTTAGTTGAAACCAATAACTTTGATTTGTCTTGGTTTACCACCAGAAGACATGCTTCCTTTTTAATGCTTGAGAAGGCTGCAGTAACATCTGAGAGTTTTCTGCCAATGACGTGTATGTTATGCGAGCAACACATGGCTTTTGTTAAAAATGGTACCAGACTTGTTAACTGCAGCTTTCCTCATAATCATCTCCAACAGTATGTTGAAGAGGTCGCACAATAGAGTGTCGCCCTGCCTAAATCCTCGTTTGGTATAAAAGACCCGCTAAGATATTTTCCTATCTTTACTGAAGATTTCGTGTCAGTCAGCGTCATCCTACAAAGACGTGTAAGCTTCGTAGGAATTCCAATCTTGGACATGGCCTCATACAGTTTTTGCCATATCGGGCTATGGAAGACAGCTTTATCATCTGTTGGTAGCAATAAACCATCTCTTTATAGATTTTAATGCAATGGACTTTTTCCAAAAAAAAAAAAAAAAAAAAAAAACAAAATTGAGTGCTTTTTCTTTTGTTTGTGCTAATCGAAATTTGACGCATCTGAGACCCAGAATATCTCTTAAAATTTAGTCGATTACCAACATCATCACTATTGTCTGAAAACGGTTAATAGACAGTTTTTGGGAACAAAATTTCGAACTTATTGGGCATGATTTCTGTCGACAAAGATTGGTGAGCGTCCTGAACATTCTTTGTCGTTACTCTCGTTTTTGGCTTTCTTTGAACCGTTTATACGACTTGTAAATATTTCTTTCCGACAAAGTCTGTTCACTGAAGATCTTCAGCAACATCTTAATCGTTTTCGTAGAAGAAATTCCATTTGGTAAATAAATTTTAATGTTATTTCTTTGCTCAAGAGAATCACACAATGCAAAAGTCGTCAAAATTACCTTTTGCTTCTTACAAATCCTTTCCTAACTAATAATATTCAAATTTGCAGTTTTAAAAATTTGTTTAATTTAGACAAAAATTTTTCAGAGGTTCACAATTTAAACTGAAAACAGATCTTATACTAGGTGCGCAAGTAAGTTCTCGCTGTTTTTTTATATACATATATAATAAATCAACTTTATTATGAAAACATGTTTACAAATGATTCATTGAAATTATTGCCCATCGCTAGCTACTACCTTTTCCCATCATTCTGGCAAAGCCTGAATTCCGTCACGGTAAATCTGCTTGTATTTTGAGGCCATCCATGAATATAGCTATTCCTTGATGTCGTCTTATTAGTCGAACTGCTGGTCAGCCAGACTATGTGCCATTGAACGTAACAAGTGATAATCGGACGACGCATTATCTGGAGAATATGGTGAATAGGGTAAGACTTCCTATTTCAGCGTTTCCAGGTAGGTTTTCACGGTCTAGGCCACGAGAGGCCGAGCGTTGTCATGTTGAAGAATCACTTTTTCGTACGTCTCCGCGTATTGTAGACGTTTCTTGCACAGAGCTCAGCTCTGTCGCATTAACTGAAGTCGATACCGATCCCCACTGATGGTTTCGCTTGGTTTCAACAGCTCGTAATAAATATCACCGACCTAGTCCCACCTAATGCAGAGCATAACCTTTGCAGCGTGAATATTTGGCCGAGAAGACGACGTAGAAGCATGACCGGCCAGCCTCCTAGACTTTCTTTTCTTTGGATTGCTGTAATGAATCCGTTTTTCATCACCTGTTACAATACGATGAAGTAAACTCTTCCTTTTTTTGTCGCGGAAGTAGTTGTTCACAGGCGAAGAAACGACGTTCAACGTCCCTTGGCTTCATCTCACAAGGAACCCCAGTTCCTTGCTTTTAAATCATTCTCAATGCATGCAATCGCTTGGAAATGGCTTGGCGAGTAACTCCTAATGCTGAAGCAAGCTCTACCTGCGTTTGGCACGAATCCCCATCAAGCAAAGCCGGCAATTCAGTGTCTTCGAAGGTTTTTCGTCTTCCTTCACGCGAAGGGTCGTCAACATCAAAATCACCGTACTTAAAGTGACGGAACCAATCTCGACACGTTGTTTCGCTTAAAGTAGAATTTTCGTTAACGCTTTGAAGCTCTCGATGTGCTTCAACCGCCGTTTTCTTCGATTAAAAGAAGAAAATTAATACTTCCCGCATATAACGATTGTTTGGCACAAAATCATGAGTATTCACCCAACCAAAAGAATATGACGTTAAAAGAAAATCACTATTGTGTCGATGCGGTATGTTTACCACATGCCTAAGATTGGCTCATGACGTTTAGGTTATTGCAGAATCGACTAGTGGTTACAGCTGGCGCCATCTATTGGCAAATATCGGGAACGTAGTTGCGCACCTAATAACATTTTGAAAACATTCTAATATTAAAAATAAAAATAAAATAATATAAATATCAATACATTTTAATACTGTATATTTTGAATCTATTCAGCCATTTACTCTAAACTTGTCAACTTTGTTCGCTTTGCGCATCTAATATTTTCAACAATCTATCATTAAGATATATTCGAAAAAAAGTTGTACTTTTGGGTATGAAAGCGATGTCCCTTTCTGGTGTTATTCTGCTTATACTGTTGCTCAAATCTGTGATATTTCTACGGTAGACTGGCTACAATACATTGTGAAAAAGTATATTTTGCTAAGGTAATGGCCTTTTTAATCCTTACAACAAGTCGCCTGACATTTAGTTTCAGCAACATGTTGTTCAAAACCAGCTACAGTCAATGAAATAACTCAGGTTTTAATTGACTTTTTGTCATTTCTATTACAGGCAATTTTTCTTTCCAACCATAAGATTAAATAATTTGCATACGTCTAACATTACCGCATTATTATTAACTATGTAAATTGTGCTATAATTTAATTAAATATACATTTAGTTAGAAAAAATGCGCTGTAAGCTAAGTTTTGCTCTCTGAAAGTTTTGCACCGTGCTGTGAAACCATTTGACAACTTGGTGATTAAATGGTTTTCCATTAATGAATTATCTCAACACATAAAGTTGAGTGGAGGGTCGGTCGACACCATGAATGTTGGCAAAAAAAAAAAAAAAAAACTGTGATTGCATTCACGTGGTTTGTTGCCATCGTGCCATAATTCACCTTTTATGCACTCACTTGGTAGGTACAACACATTCATTACAGACAAAACAGCCGAGACGTGAAATTGACAACACTTTGTGGTTCAACAGCAACAACAACAACGGGGGCTTCAGTCCGTCCGTCCGGTCGAATTGTCGACCGAATCATGTCTTACCCTCGACCCCTACTGGCAGACAGCCCAACAACGTCCGCCTACATATGATTTGCATCCTTAATAACATTTACACACGATGTTATGGCACAATAGTAGTAAAAACGCTTTTAAAACTAAAGTGAATTTCAAATCTAACCAGTTTCGAAATTGTTGCTGGCTGGCTGCTGTTGCTCTTTTGTAGTTGAGATTTTTAACACACAAGTGTTCAGAGATATTTTAATAAACATTTGAAAATAGCAAAACTTGCTAACAGCAAAAAAAGTGCAACATTTTTTCTATCGCTTAGTTGCGCGGGACTCGTAAATGTAAAACATGCATCTTATCTCAACTAAAGACATTAAAAATGTCAGTATTTTCGTCGGCGTTTAATTAAAATAAAATCTGTTTTCGTTCAAAACACACAAATACTCACACAGACGCACAAAATCAAGTGATTGAAGTGAGAAACCTACACTTGAGCTGAGGAAACTCTGCCTGCCTGCCCCTAAGCCGCTTGAGGTGCTGACTACCACACATAATTATATTTCACATGATTTGCATTGAGAACATTTTGAAATTTGAGAACATATTTCAAATTAATGTATTTTCCTATTATACACATACTAAGCGAATATAATTACGTATGTTAGATGTCGATTTTAGTTATGCCATAGTAGACGATTAGACTTTTTTTTTTGTTTTGCTAGGTAGGAAATCTAATCAACTACATTTCAATATGTTTGTTTTTGACGGTCACTGTAAAAGTTATAGTAATATTGAATGTGTTTTAAAGTAGCAAAAATGTTGCCTAAAAAGTACAAATATTTGTTTATTACACGATATTTGTAGGTATTTGCGCACTATTTTAAAATTCTTGAAGATAAAATTATAATTATTTTCGGTACAAAGCTCGTTTCACATACAGTGGATCACAGCTTATTTTATGCAGTGCAAATATTAAACTTTGTAGCTCTATAACTTCAAAATTAAAAGGAATTTGGAAAAAATTTGGATGCCATTTGAAAGAAAAAAATACAAAGTTAATAAAGAAATTAAATGTATTGGTTACTTTAATGCTAAGAAATTAAAAGATATAAAAATAATACAAATACATGGTGTCCGTCAGGAAGGTATACTACTTTGTTTTGCCGGAATTTTGGTAAACATTAGTCGTGACAGTTCATAGTTGGCAGTCGGGAAGTAGAGACGTTATAGACATTGATATAATGTCAATCAATCATCGATTACTGTGACGATGAGAGAAAGTTACATGAAATTCTTGGGAGAAAAAACCTGCTATCTGACAACAAGACTATTTATCATATAGTGAATAATATAGAAGAAAGAGGGTCAGCAGGGTCTGTTAAGTTAATCTGATTACTGAATTAATGTTTGACACTTTTCTTAAGGAAAATCTGTTCAATTATCAGGCTTATATAGATTTAATTTCTGTTTCTGGGAGCGAACATATACAATTTAGTTTAGCAACATAATGCAAAATATTACCCCCAATTTGCCCAAGATGTTAAATTGGAAGCTTAGAATTTTTCAACAATATTTGTCACATCGTCTCATATTCCCAAACTTGAGCTACCTGTCCTCGTTGATGCTACTGCTGCTGTTACTGCTGATATTTAACCTAAAAGTTGAAAAAATGCCTCTGCTTTGCATGTTATGAATGTTGTTAATCATGGCAATTAAATGTTGTTTAAAACATTTGTAACTCTATATCACTCCTTTTTGTTTTATATACAACTTCTCCCGAACTTGTCCGGTTTGTGGAACTGTTGCGATTTGTTGTTTTTTTATATATATGTAGTTTGCAGCATAAAAAGCTCTTATTTATTTTTTCCACACATGTTTCAAGCAATTTAACATGTGTCTATCATTTTTAATTTATTTCTTTTCCATTTAATTTAAAAATTCATTTTTTTTGTCGGTCGTAGTGCAATTTGCGTTCGAAATATGTATGCGATAAATGTGACTGTTATGCGCGAATTTTTACTGCCTTAACTGTACTCTTTATTCACCGTGGAAAAATGTCTGTGGGCGCGCATAACAGACAGCCTGTCTGGTGTTTGGACTTGTGTTAAGATCAGTTTTATGGGTCGCCGCATTGACTGTGAGGTAGAAAAACAAAAATTAACAGAAATGGGCGCGAAGTATGGTCAACAAGTTGACTAGAGTTGGCTGTGGTGATGGCAGTGGTCTAAGGAATGAAGGCTTGAATGAACCAAAGTATTGCCACACTACTTTACATACGTTTTAGGTAGGGAAGAGAGTGTAATGGAAAATGTATTAACATTCTTTCAAATGTATTAACATACCTTTCTTGATAAAATTTGTCGTTGCTTTTGTTAGATACGAATACGTTTTCTTGTTACACAAATTATTTTCGATTTTGACAATATGTCAGATGTTGATACTTCCAACGGGGGTTTTGTCATTCTTTTCTGTGCCGCCTGTTGAAATCGTTGTTGAGGACTTTCCATTGCTGGAGTATTTGTGTTAATCTGCGCATCTTTCGCAATCGTCGCATTTTGATGCGCTTAACCACGTTGTTACACAGCTCGTACAGTTTAAGATTCGTACGACACCGCTGCTCTCCGTTAATGACGATCAGTCCATATATTCTTCATTTTATCTTTCTCGTTAAGACTGCCAGAACAATCGCATCAAAAAAGTAAGCCTAAAAATGTGAACTCTCCCACATCTAAACAGGTCTTCAATTAAGGAAAAATTCGGTATTTAAGATTCTGATACTACTCGTATATTTTTCGTGTAGTACAAATCTAAATTCAGTTCGGAAGTGCGGTTTAATGAAAATGTAATCTCGATTTGTAGGTTATGAACCGTTTTAGCCATTAGAGTTGCATCATTTTTGATTTTACTAAAAGTTGTTTCTACTCGAATCTAAAGTGCTACCTCATAAGTCTTTTCTTAAGAGTCACAAAAGCCATGTAAGTTCCATATCAGAACTGGGATTGTAGTCTAAAAAACGGGTCGCCTGCCAGCAGAGCTGTTTGAAACAGGTAGCGATGATTTGATAAACAGCCTGCATCAGCTCCTAAATACGATTTGGCTCGAGGAAAACATGCCCGATGACTGAGTGTACTGTGTCCTATGTTTAAAACAGACGATTCAAGTGTTTTTAAACACTATCGCGGTTTCAGTCTTTTACCCATTGCTTATAAGGTCCTGTCGAGTGTGATATGTGAAGGACTAAAGCCGATTCTAACTGACCTGGTTGGATCTTATCAGTGTGGCTTTAGGCCTGGTAAACCAACAACTGACCTGAAGTTCACACTACGACAAATTCCGGAGAAGATCCAAGAAAAATAGATCGATACGTACCATCTTTTCGTCAATTATAAAGCAGCCTTCGATAGACCGATACGGCAAAAGCTGTATGAGGCCATGTCCGAGTTTGGAATTCCTACGAAGCTCATGCGTTTTTGTAGGATGACGCTGACGGACACGAAGTCTTCAGTGAAGATAGGCAAAGATCTAAGCGAGCCTGAGAGATGTTACTGCAGCCTTCTCAAGCATCGAGGAGGAAGTAGCAAAAATGGGTATGTTGGTAAACGAGGACAAAACAAAGTTATTGGTTTCAACGAATAAAAAGTCTACTCGTTTGGGACGCTGTGTGAACGATAACTACAATTTTGAAGCGGTAAAAGAATTCATCAACCTCGGCTCTGCTGTAAACAAAACCAATGATGTCAGCATGGAGATATAGAGGAGAGTATTCCTTGCTAAACAGATATTACTATGGGCTAAGCAAGCGTTTCAATGATAAACCCCTCTCTCCACAAACAAAAATCCGACTGTAGCAGACGTCGGTTCTACCTGTCTTGTTATATGGCCCAGAATCTTGGATTATGACGCAAGCGGATGAATCAGTACTGCCAGTTTTCGAAAGGAAAATGCTGTGGGAAATATATGGACCCATCTTCGTTAACGGAGAGTATTGGCGTCGCATGAACAATAAGCTGTATGAGCTACATTCCGACATCGGCGTGGTCAAACGCATTAATATGCAGCTTTTGCGTTGGCTGGGTCATGTTGTGCGGATGGACCAAATGCTTCGCACGGAAAGTTTTCGACAACGAACTCGATGGGCGGCGCAGAAGAGGGCGACCAAAACTCCTTTGAAAGGAACAGGCTTTTGAAGTACTATCGAAGCTTGATGTGACGAATTGGAGGAGAAGCGCAAAAGATCGAAGCGTTTGGAATTATTTTCTACGGGTGGCATATAATAGATAAGATATTTCTATTACAATCGTCGCCTAAGAAGAAGAAGAATTTATATTTTATAATCTCCTTGCAGCCGGTTTTTCCACCAAATTTGTTACAATATTACATTATCTGAACAACTATGAGCCAACCAACCAACATGTTTATTTGATCATTTCCATAGTTCAGAATACATAATCCCATGCTACCTGTATTTTTATTCAACATATTACCAGTATTTGTTTTTTGCTTTCTTTCATTGTTATTTGTTTAGATTTGACAAGTGTTAATTTTCCTTGAAATCTTTTGCAACATTTTCTCGTTTTATAGTAAATCTCTTTAACAATCTCCACAATCTCAACATGTTGCTAGAAGCATTTTGTTGTCGTTTTCTGACATGAACAGCATCAACTCATATCCGGCTTTAACGACGCTTTTAAAGCAGGCAGCCTTAAGAAAATCTACAGAAACACCTGCATTTAATAACAATATTTAATGAAAATGCAATGAATGTTGGTTAATACTATAAAATCCCCACATATGAATGACATTAGCAATAAATTGCCATAATAAGTTGTTGTCGGCTTACAAGAGTAACACCAGCTCAAATATTTAGATTTATATATATTTATTTATTGCTATATGTGTTATTTAAACACCTTAGTGCAATTTAAAAAGATTTAGCAAACAATGAAAATTAATAAACTAAACATAATAGTGGTCTTTTAATTGGGTAAAAAAACGCCCACAATATATTATGTGGGGTCTTGGAAAATTTCAAAAAAAGTTTATGTTAAAAATGTTGAGAAAGGCTATAAATCAAAATGCGTCTTTGTTAAATTTGGAAATTTTATAATTTAAATAAATCTTTTTGGAAGGTGAAATAAAAAGACTACTGGAATGTTTACCAATTCAATAAAATCCTCAAATATGAATGACATAAACTTAGCAATAAGTTGCTTTAATAGTTGTTGGATGGCCAGCTCAAATATTTAGATACTCGTAGTACACATTTGCTTATTTATTGTAGTAAATTTTGCCTTGATTGCAATATAAACATAGCATACAATTCAAAAAGATGTAGAAAACAACAAAAACTAATATATCAAAAAATCGGTGTTCTTTTAATTGGACAAAAACGCCTACAAAATTAGGAAAATTTCAATAATTTTATGTCAAACATTTTGATGAACGTTATAATTTAAAATGCTTGCTTGTTAAAGTTTTGGAATTGTTATAACTTAATTAAATCTTTTTAAAAGTGAAATTAAAAGACTCCTCGAATATTTACTAAGTCAACAAGATCCTCACATGTGGGTGGGACGACATTAGCAATTAGTCGAATTAATAAGTTGTTTTTGATGACAAGAACAGTGCCAGCTCAAATATTAAGGTAAACATTAATTTGTTTGTTGTAGTAGGTTTCGCTATACAATTTAAAGCAATTTAGAAAATAATGAAAACTAACAAACCTAAAAATCTGTGTTTTTTTTTTAATTGGAGAAAACGCCCACTAGGCAAATTAATGGCGTAAGGAACATTCAACAATACACTGATTAGTTCAAATGGTTATTTATAAAATTTGGAATTTTTATAGCTGAAATAAATCAGTTTTGAAAGTGTAATTTTGAAGGTGTGATTTAAATAATAAATACTTACTTATATAGCGACTTGATCGGACGTTCTTATCTATTATATGTCTTATATAGAAATTAATGCCATGCAATTTGGTCTTCTGCACTGTTTATTCGCCTAGTCACACCAAGCTTTGGCAATTTTTGACAAAAAGCTTGATCTTTTTAATGGAGGTTAGCATGTTCCTCTTTTGTTCTTTATTTTTTAACATAACCTCCTTTTAGTTCGATACACTTTTTCCAGCGATATTCAATAGCTTCTATATCCTGTTTATAGTAAAAACTGTCAAACTCCTTAAAATAGCCATCAACCGCAGACTCCACCTCTTCATTGTTGGCAAATCCTTTACCATCAAGCCCTTTTTTTAAAATTTGGAAATAGAAAATATTCTGATGGAGCTAAATTTAACGAAGAAGGCTCATTATGAAGCAATTCGAATTTTAATTAATTAGTTTTGGCCGTCACAAGCAGATTTGTGAACTGGAACATTGTCTTGATGAAGCAACCCTTTGTTTTTTTTGCAAATTCGTCCTCTTTTTCATAATTTTATCACCTAAACGCTGCAATAAATTAGCATAATATTCGACGTTGGTAGTTTTTTTCTGAAAAAAAATCAATAAAAATAATCCCATGCGCATCCCAAACAAACAGATGCCATGGCCTGCAAATGGAACCGTCTTCGCCTTCTTTAGACTCGATTCTACCATTCCAGTCCACTGCTTTGACTATTTCTTTGTCTCAGTTGTGAAGTGGTGGATCCATATCTCATCCATGATTACAAATCCACTCGAAAATTCGGCTTTATTGTGATGAAACATCACCAAACACTCTACTGAAACATTTTCGCGACGCTGTTTTTGCTCTATTAAAAGCAAACGCGGCACCCATCTTGCGCACAGCTTTCTCATCTTCAATTCTTCGGTCAATATACGATGTATATGTCTGTCTGACGTATACACCTCAATTGGTCGACCACTCGGTGTCTTCGTCTTGGCAGCTCGTACGGTCTTGTTTAATCTCCGTGGCGCAGGAGCAGACTCGCTCAGAGTAGAGTTTAGCTGGAATTCAATATTGTTTGGACTGAGACCTTTAAATGGCACTATTGAAGTACCTAAAGGTGACCAATTTTTTACAGTCATAACCAATATTTTACAGTCGTAAAGATAGGAGCAGACTCCCTCAGAGTAAAATATAGCTCGGATTTAATATTGTTTGGACTGAGACCTTTAAATGACACTATTGAAGTACCTAAAGGTGACCAATTTTTTACAGTCATACCCAATATTTTACAGTCGTAAAGGTAGGAGCAGACTCCCTCAGAGTAGAATCTAACTCGGATTTAATATTGTTTGGACTGAGACCTTCAAATGGCACTATTGAAGTACCTAAAGGTGACCAATTTTTTACAGTCGTACCCAATAGTTTAAAGTCGTAAATGTAGGAGCAGACTCTCTCAGAGTAGAATCTAGCTCGGATTCAATATTGTTTGGACTCAGACCTTCAAATGGAAATATTGAAGTACATAACGGTGACCAATTTTTTCAACGTTTACAAATTCACTGAAATCGTTTCCTTTAGATGCTTCACATAAAAATACTAAACAACGTGGCGCATTGAAACTTAAAACATACACTTTATTAAGTTGCCACTTTTCACCAAAATATTTTTTTTCGAACTACTGGCACCATCTGTACGTCAGGTCGGCTAGTTTTGTGACCGCCTTCGAAAACTATGTTCCAACGCGAATTTGATTATATTAAGAAACCACATAAAATTTGTACATTATTAAAAAATTAAATTCTAAAAAAAGCACTTTTACTACGCAAGAATACCACCAAACTAAAATCTGTGTAAATCCCCTTGTCTACGTTTGGCAATCAATACGTGATTATCTCTCCACGCCAACACTGAGATATGGCATTTGTGTGAGTGTCTGCATATCTCCCATCCAGTACTTGAGAGGAGAAAAATCCGTTTATCCATCACTAAACAGCGTCATCATGGTTGGCATCGATAATACCAACATCAACAATACAACAACACATAATTTATCAGTAATAGCAACAGTAATAAAAAGTTTAGCAGCACCCCCACATATAGATTTTGTTTGTGCGTTGTATTCGAAATAGAAATACTACTAGATAATATTTGTTCTAATGCCTGCCACAACGACGTCATAGCCATGAAGTCATGTGTTGCGGCTTGAACAGTTGGGGTTTTCTGCTGCCATAAACAAATTCTAGACAATGTTATGATTGTTTTTGTTTAGAGAACTTCGAGGTAAACAAATGTTGATTAAATCTGTGCCAAAAGTTATTTTTAGAAATTTCGGAAATAAACATCAACATTTCTCTGTACGCCATTCTCCGATTTACATTCTCCAACACACAGATATGGTTTATTTTCATTGCTGTTTTTAAAGATTACCACACATCGTCTAATGGATTTTAATTAACTATACTAAAGCTGTAGGTGGCCAACTGTGACTTAATATTTGTTGAATATTAAAATAAATCTTCTTATCATTACTGTCGACTAACACGACTGTTGTGTTCTTAAAGATTTGATATTTTTTTAAGAAAATGGAAAATAAATAGAAGAAAATAGAAATAATCGCTAATAAATTTAGCCACTAATTAGTAAGTTTCTTTTTATTAAATCAGAAATAATTTTTGACCAAATCTTAGCAACATTTTGTTGAAACACAAAAACATTTCACTAATGTGTTAAAGGGAATCACCTTTAAAATGATCGAGGATAATGCATGACAAAATATAATGATAATATATCGGTTTCAAAAGAAAACTTAAATATAACATACATAAGGCTATGGTTTCGACGAAACTTTTATTTCATTATAGTGCTTGGATCTTGTCATTATGTACGAGATAAAATGTCATTTAAATGACCGCCCCTGGCTAGGTTGCAGCAGTGGATCCTTTTGAGACAGTTTTCTTCCAGTTTTTTGCATATATCGGGCGATACCTCGGCGATAGTTCGAATACTGTTGGTTTTCAAATTCTCCAATGTTTGGGCATTATTCACGCAAACACAGTTTTCGATTTATCCCAAAAAAAAAAGGTGTAACAGCGTGAAATCGAATAATCTTGGTGGCTAATTGACGTCGCCAAAACTTGAAATTACTCTTACTGGAATATGTTCGTGCAATAAAGCCAAAATAGGTCGTGTTGGGGGTTCGTGTTACCGTCTTGTTGAAACCACATATCGTCCAGTTCATAATCTTCAGTTGAAGGCCAAAAAGGTCGGTTATCATACGGCCACAGCGCTGTGAATTGAAATTTGAATTATCCGCCACACTTTCCCTAACTCAGGCGACAGACCACGGCGACAGTGTGTGCATTGCGGTGATGCACAGGCCAGACCACATCTGTAACGCTTCCAGTCTTTTCAAATTTCTTTATAATCTTGTCAATTCTTTGCACAGCAGTTTGATTAGCACGACCATAATCAGCCCGTAATGCACGAAAAGTGCTCACGTCTCCATCACCACTTTTATAGTAAGTTTTAACTACGCATTCATCGCTTGTTAAACAATCCATATTCGTAAATGGCAAAACTTCCACTAAATAAATAACACTTCAGATGAGAGGTATTTAACAGCTGACAGTCTTCCCAGAGCGGCGGTTTTGAAACCTCAGAATATATAAACATTACATTACATTACATTTTTATTACATTACAGCTTTCAATTTACTTTTGCTTAAGCTAGACGGAACATAATCAATATTTAGTTGTTATTTTGGACGAAAAGTTAAAAAAACAGCTTTCAATTAAATTTATTAGGGTACATCGAAACTCAATTATGCTAGAAAATTAAAGAAAACCAGTTTTCAGTTAAATCTATTCGGAGATATCGACACTCAATTATGCTGTGCACGGAACATAACCCCATTGTTGGAGGTGAGGCCTATCTTAGCACTTCTGCTACTCCATGGGTTTGTAGCACCCGGTTGCAATGCAACTTCACATTCAAACATGAAGACTGAACAAGTGGGTTTCCGTCCTGGGGCCTCCTGATCCCCACACTACTGGCCAATCTCACCAGCTGCTACCAAATTGTGATTTATACACCTTATTTTACGGGATTGACCGCACTGCAGCAATAAGAGTACAGACTGGAATTCGTACATACTTGCGAGTGTGGAGATCCCAGGTAGATGAAACGGTCGATACTACATTGCAAGGATACGGCATCCTCACCGATGGGAGACGGGGAAAAATTCCAAACCCCATCCGCTCGGCGATGCTGAGAATAAGATGCAATATGAATTCGTTATTTTTTTCTCTTTTAAATTAATGATTTCAGCAACATGTCGCTATTAAACATAATAATGGAATTTCCCCGCTTTAGACTCCAAAAGCGACGTCTTATTAATAGCACGATTCGCTGTCATGAAAACTGACCATTGGATTACCTTCTAAACATGATCTCCTTAACATTCAATATATTGAAATTGCAATTAAATCATTAGATTGTAATTATAATTTATAATGAGAAAGCACAAAACATCAAACAGTAATTAGCTTAATAAATTCCTAATAAATATTTGCAATTAAAGTAATTACTTTTGTATGTTTAATTCTCCGAAAGTTTGTATTACTCGGATTTTTTTTTTGTTTAGCATTCTTAGAAACGATTCCCTTCTAATGCGGAATTCTAACAAAACGGAAGTGTTTAAATAGAATTATTATTTATATAAACACAAAAAAGTATAATGGTGTCACATAAACAAAAATAAAAAATACAAATGCCAAGAATACGTTAAAAGTGAATTGCCAGAAACTGGCAACATTTGGTTTAAAGAAAAAATCCCCATAATAATAACATGTTAGAGCACTTTAAAAATAGCGTGGCGCAGTGGAAAACTGACTAATCGCATTTGGCACATAAACAGTGGTTTGTGTGAGACCAAAATAAGTGCTGTCTTTCAACGGTAAAACTATATTCAATCATATAAATAAATGTATATAAAAACATAACTGCCTAAATACATAACGTATATAAATGCAAATAAGTCTGTCGCCTAGAGAGCCGGTAACAAAAAAATAGTAAAATTTTTATTGTCATCTAAAAATATTTTCAAATTCTTGGTGTCCATATACTTGTAGGAAAGGAAATCCACAATGAGGAAGCGAGAAATTTCTCATAATACGAGGCATAAGTGGTGTTGACCAATTACTCGTGATATTCGAGGTGGCTGGCGCGACTGAATAGTTAAAAAAAAAAACTAAAAAAAAAATTTCCTTGCATCTCAAGAATGGGATAAGATCAAGTTTTCCACAGTTTGAGAGCTTACACGCCTTCTAATTTTGGTTTTAGTGAGATAGTTATTTTACCAATAATTAAATGGAGATACCAAAGTTCAAAAGCCAGTTCAAAAAAATGTTGGTTCAGTTTTTTAAAAAAAAGTCACTGGTAAAGCGGGCCATAATAACAAATGAACAGAATGTTGCGTGTGGGAAGATTGAACGCGTTAAGTTTGAAGTCTGATATGGATGCATTAAGCTGCGAACATAAAGCGATCAAACGGTTGCATGTAATGGTTCGAACATTCAAAATGTAAATGTTGATTATGTTCTTAAGAGCGAGGGAGATTTTTATTCCCAAACACCAAACATAAATAGCTTGTACTGTTTGGGAAATTTACATAAGATATAAAGAGAGCATATTTTTGTTTTTAGCTTACTTATGTTATGCGGATATATTTACAGGCACTCCCCCAATAACGATGTTAAGTAGAAATATGGCAAATTGTTCTGTGGGTTGATTTCTATTTTATATGAGGGGCTGTGCAAAAAAAGCCTTATAAAAGCACCGCACAAATCTAAAAGTATGTACGAGTATTCCTTCAGTATAGAATATCTGCCGATTTCGATTAAATTTTTGTTTCTTCATTAAGCTTGGACTTTGCCATTATGAACGAAATATAATGTCATTTAAATGATCGCCTCTGGATTGGTTGCAGCAATGAATCCTTTTGAGGTGGTTTCCAACCACTTTTCGCACATTTCGGGCGGTATCTGGGCGATAGTTTGACCGATCTTGGTTTTCTAATGCTCCAATGTTTGGGAATTATCTGCGTAAACACAATCTTTGACGTAGCCCCACAAAAAAAGTCTAACGGCGTCAAATCGCATGATCTTTGTGGCCAATTGATATCGCCAAAACGTGAAATTACACTCTCTAGAAATGTCTCATGCAATAAAACCAGAATCGTCCAGTTCATAATTTTCAATCGTAGGCCAAAAAATGTGGTTATCATACGATAATAGCTGTCTGAATTGACGGTAACGGTTCCTCCAGCGTCTTTTTCAAGAAAAAACATTCTAATAGCACCTCCAGACTATTATGCGCACCAAATAGCCACTTTTTACAGAAGCAATGCCTTTTCTACATATGGGTTCTCCGAGCTTCATATGCGACAATTTTGCTTGTTGACGTAATCACCGAGTGGGAAATGAGTTTCATCGCTGAAGAAAATTTTGTTCGAGAAATCAACATAGAAAGTCTGTTGCTGTAGCGCCCAATCAGCCATATCTACTGCGTTGTGAATGCTCAGCCGGCTTTAATTGTTGCGTGAGTTGAAATCTATGTGGATGCAGGTGCAAAT
Organism: Philornis downsi; assembly: GCA_019455685.1. Classification (NCBI taxonomy): domain Eukaryota; kingdom Metazoa; phylum Arthropoda; class Insecta; order Diptera; family Muscidae; genus Philornis; species Philornis downsi. The sequence continues at coordinate 748,407 of JAHXMU010000583.1, forward strand.
CTGAATGCAAACTACGCCATAATGAGCCATAAGAATGGCCCATTTGCTGAAAACGCCATGCAATCGACAAATTCGGATTATCCGCCACACTTTTACTAAGAGAAACGAGAATTTCGGCAGTGCGTACATTGCGATGATGTAAAGGCCCGACCGCATCTTTAACGCTTCCAGTCTCTTCCAATTTCATTATAATCTTGCCAAATACTTGCACAGCAGATCGATTATGCGACCATAATCATCTCGTAATGCACCCTACCGCATTTTTAACGCTTCCAGTCTCTTCCAATTTCATTATAATCTTGCCAATTTCTTGCACAGCAGATCGATTATGCGACCATAATCATCCCGTAATGCACGAAAAGTGCCTACGTTTGAATCACTGTTTATGTAGTAAGTTTTAACTAGTTTTACGCGTTCTTTGGTTGTTAAACGATCCATATTCGTAAATGGCACTACTTTCACTAAATAAATAACACTTCAGATGACAGGTATTTAGCAGCTGACAGCCTTGCCAGACCGGCCGTTTTGGAACCAAGCTGTATAAATGTATATTATTTTTGTATACAATATTTGATTTGATTCATTTTCAGTTTTAATATGTTGCTGAAATCAATTTAAAAAGTTGTGCCTTTCGAACTGTGGAATTGAGCTTCCTATTATAACATCAACATACATATGTATTTATTTTGAGGCAACGCCGTATTAGATTGGAGGACACTTTTAAAGTGCTTTAAGTTTCTTGTGTTTTTTTTAACATATTGCTAGCCTGCCAATCTTCAGCAAGATGTTGCCTAATCCCTCAGGAACAATAATCCGGGCAGCAACAATAATCATTTTTAAAATAGTTGTAAGTGGCAATAGAATTAAATTTCTTTCTGAAACCTGTGCTGAAATCAATGTGCAAAATTTTATTTCAAAATCTCAACGAGAAAATTGTCTGACAGATGAAAGGACAGACAGTCAACGTTTAGCCTAAATGCTACATATTCAATACGGCCACAAGCAGGAGAGAGCGTCACACATTATGAAACGAATCAACCCACACATAGTTCGATGTGACGTTTTTATTAACTAAAAATATGACAATCTTTAACATAAAGCATAAATCTGGTTCTGTTAAAAAGAAAAATAAAAACGGAGATGAAAATAAAAAGAAAAAAAAAATCAGAATGGCACACCATTAAGAGACTAATGTGTATGTCCTCTTACGATATATCTGTGTATGGTGTACATGCGTTGTTGTTGTCGTGACAACACCCATAAAAATCTCCATATAACTCTTAAGGGGGTGAAGCGCACGTACACAGCTTCAGTCTCTACTCTACTAAAGAACTCTCATAGTAAGTATTTGAGATATGGAATAATGAATAACATGTTGCTAAAGTGAATGCGCGTATGAATGAATAAGGCAAGGAATGAATGAAGAAACACACACACACAAACACAAACGCATGTTACAAATGTTTAGACGCCAACACCATAATGTGTCTTAGGAATACCATCATACAAAAATAGATGAGGAGTACCAGCAACATCATCATTTTCAGTATGATCATCATTCTCTTAAGATCACACAACGTTGCCATTGCCAAACGGGACATCATCGTACAGTGCAGCAAAACAGCAACAAAGCAACAAAAATAAATCCTCAATTAAGACTTCCGTTGGAAAGTTAAGCACCTCTATGTTGCAATACATAAGAAGCAACAACAACAGCAACAAAAAAAAAATACGTTTCGAGGTCCATACTCAAGTTTTCTGCAGCTCTATTCTATTAAGGCAATACCCACAACATCCGTGGACAAATCAACCAACCAACCAACCAACCAACCACCTCTTCTCTTCAATAATATGCAAAAGCACAGTCTTGCCTCAAGTTATGGTGAATGATGTAAACTTTTGATGATTAGATTACAGTGCGGTTGCAGCATTTTAAGTTGCAATCACCTTTGTTGCCCTCCAGTATTCGTATACGAGTATATGTAACTGTGTATAGGAAAATAATTATTAAAGATGAAGGAGATATTGTGACAAATCAATCAATTATTTTCATACTCTTATATGGCAACAAGCGTATTATTTGAAAGTTAAGAAACATTAGAGCGACATTGTCGTTAGTACGAAATGTAATTACCCGTTTCAAACAGGATGTTGCTTGCAAATGTTAACGCTTTAGCTTCATGGCAGAAAATGTAGTCAGTTCAAACTGTAAAGCGATGTGTTTTAAATTTGGCTTAAGGTAATATTATAATATTGTAACATTATATCTGTAAATATTGCCTTTTGATCGCTGGGACGAAAATACAGTTATCAGAAATTGAAAAGCATTACAATAAATCACAATTTTTCCTTTTTTCCTGAGTTATTACAGCTGCAATATGTAATATGATATTTATAAACATGTTGCTGGCGGAAGGAATGCTTATTAAGATTGATGCGAGTTGAAGATTATAATAATATAGTATGTATAATATAATATATATATAATATATATATGTATAATATTATTATAATGCATTAGTTTGGTTTATTACATTAAAAATTTCGTCAGCAACATATGGAAATTTTAAACAGCTACTGAACATTAAGCAGCTTTTAACTTAATCTACTCCCAAAAACTAACCAATCAGAGGAAATATTTTGTATACTGATTGGTATTTTTGAGTATTCACTCTAGGACAAATTCTGGAGAAAACCCAAGAAACACAGATCCACACGTACCATATTTTGGTCGATTATAGAGTTGCCTTCGATAGCTCGATACGGCAAAAACTGTATGAGGTCATGTCCGAATTTGGATTTCCTACAAAGCTTATACGTCTTCGTTGGATGATGCTGACTGACACGAAGTCTTCAGTAAAGATAGGCAAAGATCTTAGCAAGCCTTTTTACACCAAACGAGGATTTAGGCAGGGCGACGGTTTATCGTGCGACCTCTTCAACATACTGTTGGAGACGATTATGGGGAAAGCTGCAGTTAACAGCTTTAATAAAACCATCTTCAATAAAAGCCATATGTTACTCGCATATGCAGATGGCATAGACATCATTGGCAGAAAACTGCGAGATGTTACTGCAGCCTTCTCAAGCATCGAAAAGAAATCAACGAAAATGGGTCTGGTGATAAACGAGGACAAAATAAAATTATTGGTTTCAACGAACAAAGAGCCTATTCGTTTGGAACACTGTGTGAACGTTGACAACCATAATTTTAAAGTGGTGGAAGAATTCATCAACCTCGGTTCCGCAGTACACAAAACGAATGATGGCAGCATTGAGATAAAGATGGAAGCGTATTGCTCGCTAACAGATGTTACTATGGGCTAAGCAAGCAATTCAATGATAAAGCCTACTGACAAACAAAAATCCGGCTGTACCAGACGTTAGTTCTACCTGTCATGTTATATGGCGCCGAATACAGAATATGAAAGGTGGCGCATAAATCAATGCACAAATTTTTACTTTCTGCTTTATTTAACGTTAGCATTTATTAAAATTTAGAATATAGTTGGGAAATGTGTTCATTTTATGTTTAAAAGATAATATCTTTCAAATGGTGCCCATTGCTTGCTTCTACCTGACGTGCTCTTTCCAAAGCATTTCCCATAACTTTTCTTAGAATTTCAGGTCCCAGCGCCCCCACTTCTTCTCGGATATTGGCCTTAAGTTTTTGGATGGTTCTTGGCTTATTGGCATAAACCTTACCCTTTGGTAGCCCCAAAGAAAAAAATCGGAAGCCGTTAAATCAGACGAACGTGATGGCCACTTAAAATCAGAAAAATGTGATATTATTCGACTGCCAAAAATTTCGCCCTGGATAGCCATAGTTAGACGAACTGTATGAGCTGTGGCTCCATCTTGTTGGAACCACAAATCGGGATTGTTCTGCACCTCTGGCCTTAAAAAAAAAAAATTCAATCATTTCCCGATATTGAATGCCGTTCACATAAATCACAACTCCGTCGGTTTCGAAAAAATATGGTCCAATGATCCTCTCTGAAGTTATTCCACACCATACTGTGCATCTAAGTGGGTGCATTTGATCTTCATCAATTAATCTTGGATTTTCGTTGCCCCATATTCTGTAATTTTATTTATTCACGTGACCATTTAAGTGAAAATGAGCCTCACCGCTCATTATGAGTCTGTGAATAAACTCGTTTTTTTCTAGGCACAATTCTTGAAAACGGCGACTATATTGAATGCGTTCTTGTACATCATTTGGTTTTAAATCGTGAACCAATTGCATCTTATATGGCAAAAGATGTAACATATGTAAAATTCTTTTCAAAGACCGCCTAGACATCTCTAACTGCTGAAAACTTCGCCTGGTGGAAGCTTCGGGGTTTTCCTCAATACTTGCTGGCACTCGAGCAATGATCACTTCATTTCGAACTGCACGAGGTCTACCAACACGCGGAAGATCACAGACAGCCCCTTGTTGCCCAAAACTCTAAACCAATCGGTAAATTGTTGGAGCGCTAGGAGCATTTCGAACATGAAAGAAATTTCGATATGAACTGAATAATCAAATGCTGACTTTCAAAGGAAAATTGAACAACTTTGGTTCTTTGTTCTGTGCTGAGCCTTTCCATCATAAATTTCCCGAGCATTATTTAGTTAAGTCTGTAAAGAGACGAAAAAAAAAGACTTAAACAAGAAATGAATTCACTGATCAAATCTTAACGTTACTTATGCGGCACCCTATATATAAGCTACAGCTTTTAATTTAATATCTTGCCACCGAATGGTAAATATTGCAAAAGAAAAACTAATTCACTGTGTGTGGCCGTGATAGGATGGTTAATAAAAGCGGCTAACATTCATATCATTGTGGGTTTGATCTCCGATATAACCATTAAATCATTATTCCCCCAGCGGTCTCCTTGGACAAACCTGTAAAAAGCTTTTCAAACTAACATTCAGAACCCGGTAGTAAAGCAATAGTTCTACCTCAATTAGTCTAAAAACAGAATACTCGTGCATGTAAGCTCATTAAATATGAGGAGCTCTTTCATATTCCATTCAAGGGATACAAACAAATTTGTTTTGTTGTTAATAATTTACTACCCCGATGGTTTCATTAACTATTTTATAGTCATTCCTAACATTTTTAATTTGATATATTGTTTGTTGTGATATATTCACAATATTTTTTTTATAGATTTAACACATTTAAATATTTCTCATAAAACCATCTTAAAACTTAATTAAATGACCATCTTTATAAAATCTTAACGAGCTCATAACACAAAACGAATTTCCTTCCCCAAACTCAAATCATAAACATTTAGTACCTTTTTGGAATTTGTTAAGCTACCAACGAATGTCTCGAATAAAAATATTTGCTAATAACATTTGATGTATATTTTTATTATAGTAATAAACTATATGAATAATCTTATAGTTGAAAAAAAAGAACCGTTGACACTTATAAAAACTCAACAAACTTAGCCATTATTCACTGCCACAAAGTTTCAACTTAACATTCTTATGCTTGAATATATCGTATGCTAAATAATTTTTGTTATTTTGGCAAAAAATCGTAAAAATTTGTTCATGAATTTTCAAAGTACAAACACATTAAGAAGCAATTAAATTAATGTTATTCATTAAGGTTGCTGAAAGTGCTAATTATAGGACGTATACGGGATAATAATTCAATATTTGTAGAAAATTTTCAATATCAAAACAAAATCAGAATGGCTAAAAATTTTTTAAAAACACTAAGATGAAGACGTTGCACTCGAATTTGTTCACAATGAGACCGTTTTGAAAGTATCCCATATCATATTTTTTAAGGAATATTTATACTTCGTAATTTTTGTCATAAATGTCTGGCGGATATTTTTGATGATGTCAATAATGTTGTCGACTTATATCGTTAATATCGTTTTAGCATTTTGCACATTAAATTTGGTGCATAAATTTTCCTCATAGAATCCATTATTTCATTGTAAAAAATTGTTTTATATATAATTTTCATATTAAGGACAAAGGAGCGAAGATGTGCTTCCCAGTTTTTATATCGCGTTGTGTATTCGTTACCACGAAAAAAAAACCATTTAAAATTGTCACAACATTGCTACTTAAAATGTCATACTGCTCTTTCCTTTATAGGATTAAAGCGTTTCATTACCATGTTATAAAGAATGTAACAGCAAATCACTGCCTATATTTTAGTAAAATCAAAGATCTGTCAATCTTTGTGAAAAATAATAAGAATAATAATGTGTGTTTTTTATTTTCGTATAGGAATTTATGGCCTTCACCTAATTGCGACTAAACTTTGGCTATTAGATGACTACCTGTCTAGAATATTTTACAGAATAGTACAATTAACATGTGATAGACGGCGTGCGAGTCGCTGCTGTATATTTGCTTTTCGTATGAAACGTTAACACATTTTTCGCTCACCATTGCTTGTCTACACACTTGGCCCTATCAGCTACAGACCCTCTTTCTTCGAAATCATTCACTACACGATAAATAGAGCGTCTTGTTGGCACGTTGTTTCTTCCAAAAATTTCACGTAACTTTGTCATCGTCACAGTAATCAATGGTTGATTTTGATAAAATGTTTTAACGATTAAAACACGTTGGTTTATAGAATATTTTTTCGTAATAAGTTTGCCATGTTTCTACTTCACGACTGTCACATATGAACTGTCAAGACTAATGTTTACCAAAATGTCGGCAAAACAAATTAGTATACCTTCCCGATGGACATCCTGTATTAAGACATACTTAGGAATTCGGTGAAATTATGATATTATAAAAATTTGTGACACAGGATACAAAAGGGCAATAATTAACGTTATTAGACGTAAAAGTAACAAAAATTCTATGCACTAAGAAATTAAATATTTTAAATTTAATTGGCTTCTTATTACTGTGATTAGTTTTTTAAGATTGGTGGTTTATTGCGGGGTCGTACTTGCATCAATGATGATTTTACTGAAAATTCGCTAATAGAAATTTAATATTTACTAAACCACATACAATTTAAAGGTATTAAGGTAAATTTAGTATTCAACATTATTACGAAATTACAAAAAAAAATTACGATATACTTTACATAAGTGGAAAAATGTAAAGAAATGTTCTCAAAATCCTATATGAAATATATTTGTTTAAACTAAATCGTTGCTTTTGAAAAAAAACTAATAAATTTTGCAAAAATCTTTTAGTCGACTTTTTCCCCTCTCTCCCTGCCATTCGTTCTGTCGAATCTGCCTATCTCTCTATCGCTCGCTCTAATATTTCTATCTCCCTCTTCCAATCTGATGTTTTTTTTATTCATACTTATGATAACATAATGCATTTTGCGATGTCGATCTAAAGATTGCCCTCATCGTGTGCATTTCAATTTTGCCGAGACTGACTCCCGTCAATATTTCAAACATATTGTCGCCAAGGCATGACATAAACGTCTTCCATTTAATATATATATTTGTACTGATGTGTATGTGGGAATTAAATGTGCAACGTGTTCAGTGGTAGGGTATAAACATTTAGCTTTTTTTCCTCTTTTTTTTTTTTTTGTTTTCATTTCAATGTGATTTCGATTCGACGAATGATTTCTACGGCCCATTAACAGTGCGGGCGGCGAACGTACTAATGGGCCTGGACGACAGAGTGAGACATCAATAACAATTTGTAAAATATAAAATTATAGTGTAATAGAAGACATTTGAACGTACACACAGACGTACAAACGCGAGTACATGGGATTTTTCTTATCTTTAATCAAGCATTTCATTGCACAGAACTAACAGCAGCGACAACAGCAAAAAATAATTCATCAAAGCATTTTGTGCCTTCTATTACATTCCAAATGGTTCAATAGTAGTGGGGTCTGACCATAGCCACACTAAGATCAGAGCCACTCAGCCAGCCAGTCGGTCAGTCAGTCAGAATGTTCGGTGTGTCTGTTGCTGTCATTTGAACAATAATCTATAAAGCACACTCCCTGTCAAAGGCAAATAAATAATTACGCTAAATTAATTTGGTTCTCAAACTCAATCAACTTCCGCCAAATTGCAAAAAAAAAACACGCAGGCAAATTCTATCTACTCCAAAGCATTAAATAGTTTTGCAAAGCAATCACATAGTTAAGATTGGGACAGCAGCAAATATAACTATTTTATAAAGCATTTTCATTATGCGATTTTTCATGATTTAAATAAGCTCTAATTATTCGACTGAATACTTAAAAGATCTGTCTATTTTTTGCCATGATGTAGTCTTGAGACTGGAAACAGTTTCTCTAAGTTGGCTTATAGGTTTCGGGGTATTTCAAAAAAACAAAAAAAAAACGTATATTTTCGTCCATATTTGGAAGGTTATAAAGGGTGTCCAAACCAGAACGCAAGATTTAAATGACTGACGCAGCAATTGAATTGCTTCTTTGGCTGTATGACATGTAGCGCGGTCTTTTTGAAACCACATGCCCTCCACATTCATTTCTTCAATTCTATCATTTCACGATACCGAACACCATTAACTGTTTGCGCTTGACATGCCTCATTTTCATAAAAAAAGGTCCAATGATTCCTCCAGCCCAAAATCCGCACCACACAGACACGTTGAGGATGCATTTGCTTCTCGTGAATCACTCGAGGATTTTCCTCACCCCAAATGCGACAATTCTGCCGTAGCCATCAAAATGGAAATGGTCACTGATCGTCACTGAAGATGATTTTATCGGCAAAATCAGCATTTTCATGTTGTCTCTCCAATACCCAATTAACGAACTCCCTTCGCTGTCCACGGTCAGCTGGTTTCAGTTCCTGAGTCAATTGAACTTTGTGTGCATGAAGATGCAAATCTTGCGTCAAAATTCACTGCATAGTAGATTTGGAGACAACAATTTGCTGAGCTTGGTGTCGAATTGAGGTGGTTGGAGTTTGAGCCACATCATCACGTACATCGATCGACCTGGTCGAAGGCGCGTTGTTGTCTTTATATCACTAACAGACCCAGTTTTGGCAAATTTATCCATTAATCTCTTTACAGTTGACTCTTTTGGAGCATTATTGTGACCCCAAATTGATCGCAATTTGCGAACTGTAGCCGCAAAACTTTCAGCATTTTGGTAAAACAATTTCACAATGAGAATGCGTTGTTCATTCGTGTAGCGCTCCATTTTTACTAACCTCGTACCTTCTACTAGCAAACAATAACAATTGTTCAAATGTCAAACAATGACACTTCGAATGGCGCCAAATTTAAATCTTGAGTTCTTGTTGGGACACCCTTTATCTACTAATAATGGGTTGTGAGTGGGAATAACTGCAAATGATAACAATTAGACTGGCTTAGCGAGTGTTGTTATATCTTCCTTAGTTTGTGAGAGATATTTCCATGACTTGAAAAAACCATGCCAATGACAATAACATACATGCCAATGATAAAACAAAAATTTAAGTGGTAGATTCGTACGCAAAACGATACTCGAATTTCAAAAATATCTACAGGTCCTCCGTGCTGATTTAACGGGTCGAGATATCCTGTAAAAACTTTTCAAAATGTTTAAAGAAATAAACGTTTTTGAGGCCACAAAAATGTTAAATTCGTAACACAACTACACCTTTTCTTTAAAGTCGAGCGAAAATGTAAAATCTCAAAAACTCTTTAAAGACCACAATCGTTGTTTCAAGGCTGTGGAGATCCCCAAGCTAACCTCTGACTTCGACAAGTCTAGTGAAAGCTCTTAAACTGACACTAGACGCTGCTGGTAAATTGTCGACCCGGTTAGTGAGTCTAAAAACGTAATGTTTGTTCATCATTTTTGATTAAATGAAAGAGAATGGATCTTAAATGTTTTATTTAATGTCGGCAATTATGTATGGCATACAATATCAGATAAATGTCCGCCTCTGTTAGACTCACAAATGCGAGCCCTTCTGAGCATATTTTTCAATATATTCTCACACATTTCACGCGGTATTTCATAAATTTCATTACGAATATTTTGTTTGAGCTGCCGAAGCTTTTCTGGTTTATTTGTATCAACCTGGCTTTTCAGATATCCCAGCTCCGGACAAAAAGAAGTCCGGAGCAGTCAAATCTGGCGACCGTGGAGGCCAATCAACATCACCATTTCTTGAAATAAGTAATTCCATTGTAATCCTGGCTGCATGCAATTTGGCATCGTCTTATTGACAACACATGTTAATCAAGCCCAAAGCATGCAGTTGTGGCGTTAAAAAGTTTTCAATCATATCACGATTTCGCTCCCCATTGACAGCGTTACTCCGTTTTCAGTTTCAAAATAATAAGGTCCAATGATTCCTCCTGACCAAATTGCACACCAGACTGTCACTTTTAATGGATGCAAAAGCGACTGATGAATAATTTGAGGGGTTTCCATTGCCCAGAACCGACTATTCTGTTTATTCATATATCCATTCAAATAAAAATGTGCCTCGTTACTCATTATGATTTTTTCATAAAAATCGGAGTTGTCATGGGCGAGCTGCTGTAACATCCTATTTTCATATGTACGGCGGCGTAAATGGTCTTGTGAAAGAAACTCTTGTGTCAACTGCATCTTAACTGGAAACAAATGCAAATCCTTGTGCAAAATTGTGGCCAAAGTTGTTCTTTGAAGACTAAGCTTCTGAGCACGGCATTGAATTGAGGTTGATGGATTGTTTTGTACACTTTCTTGAGCAGCAGTAATGTTTTCAGCCGATCCGGCAGTACGTTGTGATCCACACTTGGCCCTACAGATTCTCTTTCTTCGAAATCATTCACTACACGATAAATAGTGCGTCTTATTGGAGCACGTTGTTTCTCTCAAAAATTTCACATAACTTTCTCATTGTCACAGTAATTGATGATTGATTTTGATAAAATGTTTTAACGATTAAAACGAATATTTTTTCATAATAAATTTGCCATGTCTCTACTTTACGACTGCCAAATATGAACTGTCAAAACTAATGTTTACCAAAATGGCGGCAAAACAAAGTAGTATACCTTCCCGACGGACACCCTGTACTTTATCATCCAAAATGTCTTCAGAAACTCATAAACATGTGCTGGATACATACAATTTTAAGCTTTTGTTAATTTTTTTTTTACTTTTTTTACTTTTCTGTAAACACATTATTTAATATGTGTGCCCAAAATATTTACATAAAGCTTTGATTTCGATTAAACTTTAATTTCATTATAATGTTTGGACCTTCAATTATGTACGAAATACGATGTCATTTAAAACACCATGTACTGTAATTGTCATTAATTTTGTTTTTATTTTCTACAATTTTTTTTCAGAAAATGTACTTGCATTTGCGTTTACGTATCTCAATAGCTTATATAGCTCAAATAAAAGTAATCTCAAAGTGTTTTACATATATCGTACATATATATTGCCCACATTTTCATAAGATTTACAATTAACATCACATTTTAAGCATTTGAAATACTTCGTAGTCCAATATTATGCAAATGCCTTAGTTCGACATTGACTTTATGCATAAAACTAAATATTTTCCACTAATTAAACCGCTTTGTGATATTTTTGTTATACATTTTTAATGGGCATTCCACAACTTTTTTGTGTAATTTTACGCTGTTCTGTTTTATGGATAAATTAGATATTTTACGACTTGTTTAATCACGAGATAATAAATGAGAAGAATTCAAATAGGTATTTGTAGGCATATTTAAGCCTTCCTAAATATTTATATTAATTTTAAGTTTAATGAGATTCGTGACGCAATTTGTATTAGCCGCCGTAAATTCGCTATTTGCATTAATATTTCAGATACAGATACATTATGTTACTATTCCCTTACGTTAATACAGGATGACCGATGAATATTGCTACCAAGATGTGAATATTGCTACCCAGTGAATTTAACTGAATTAAAGCTGTCCGTTAAAACAATAATTGACGCGATCCTGCAACGTATAATTTTCTGATCAGGTATCGGATATGCGTGAATGAGCAGGGATGTCATTTACATTTTATAATTTTCAAAACCAATCAGTTATATAAAATAAAATTGAATTTTTTATAAAAAAAAAAAAAAAAAAAAAAAAAATTGATTTGATTAAAAAAAAAAAATGTATTTGAATTTCTTATTGTAATGCAACTAATGCGCCACCCTGTATCCTATCTATTATTGTAGACGGTCGTATCAACATCACATGTATATAAAATTATAGACATTAATTTATACGCTCTTCTCCAATTATCATAATTGCGTCACACCGTAAATTTTTTACGTAAAAATTTTGGCATATTTTATTATTTTTATTTCACAGTAGTGATATTTGATTTTTACTGTATTGGTTGTATTTTCTTCAGTAGTGACATTTGAGTGTTAGACTTTACGCAAATAACGTTTATTTTTGTAATATCATATATTCTATAATGTTCGTATTTGTGAAAGAAAACTAACATTTTCTGGCACTCTACATAAAAAATAATAATTTATTTAAATAATTTATTTATGTGTTTTAAGAGAACTTTTGCAGACAGCTTTAAAAGTCATTTCAATTAGGCATAAATTCTATTTCAATATAATTTTCTTGACATTTCGATTTGGGTTTAATGCATTTCCTAACTAACATATGGGTTGTAACATTCATCATTCACTCTGTGCATGAGTTATGTTTTTGTTTCTTATATAAGTAGCCAGCAAAAAGAAAAAGAAAACTGAAAGTCATTCAAAAAGGATAACATTTTTACCACTTCCAATAGCGAAATATATATGCATGTTTATCATTTGCAGAGAATCATTTTTCGTATATTTTATAATGTTCGTATTTACGAAACAAAACTAATATTTTCTGGCGCTCTAGAGAAAAAATATAATAAATTATTTAAATAATTTATTTACTGATTTTAACAGAACTTTTGCTGACAGTTTTAAAAGTCCATGAATATACTTGCGATTTACGTAAAGCACTTGGCAACTAATCATTTTAATTAGGCATAAATTCTATTTCAATATAATTTTCTTCCCATTTCGATTCGAGTTTAATACATTTTCTTATTAATATATTGGTGGTTACATTCATCATCCACCCTGTGCATGAGTTTTTTTTTTCTTATATAAGTAGCCAGCAAAACAAAACTGAAAGTCATTCAAAAAGGATAACATTTTCACCACTTCCAATAGCGCAATATATGTCCATTTGTCATTTCCAGAGAAGCATTTTTACACTGCTTCCAAATCCAAACAACTCGGTGAATTACATTTGAATACTATTAATTTGCTTAAAATCATCTGCCAAATAATCATATTTGACAGAAAGATTGTTTCACTGTCTAATTTCATTTTGTCAGTCTTTGTCATTTTGTCAAATTGTCAGTCTGAAAACTCTAACCCAAAAACAAACTTTCTTTGGTCAAATGAAAAATTGCACCAAAATGATTGTTTTTTCATTTTTATATTAAAGTACTAGTAATTTGTTTGGAATCGACTGCCACATAATCACATTTGATAGAAAGATCGTCTAATTTCGGTCTGAAAACTCTGATTCAAAAACAAAAGTTCTTTGGTCAATATATGCATATTTATCATTTCCAAAGAAGAATTTTTAATACCGCTTTCAAATCCAAACAAACTCGGAAATTCTTATTAAATTGAATTATATTTAAATACTATTCATTTGTTTGCAATTGATAGCCACACAATCACATTTGGTAGAAAGGCTATTTTACGATCTAATTTTGATCTGAAAACTCCAATCCAAAAACAAAATTTCTTTGATCAATGTATGCATATTTATCATTTCCAGACAGTCAAATTCAAACAAACCCGGTAGTTTTTATTAAATTGAAATACATTTAAATACTATTAATTTGTGTGGATTCAACTGCCACAAAATCACGGTTGATAGAACCACTGTTTTACGGTCAAATTTCGGTCTGCAAACTTCAATCCAAAAACAAAATTTTTTTGGTCAAATGAAAAATTGCATCAAAATGACTGCTTTTTCAGTTCTATATTTAAAAAGTATTAATTTGTTTGGAATCGATTGCCACATAATCACATTTGACAGAAAGGCTATTTTACGGTCTAATTTCGGTTTGAAAACTCTAATCTAAAAGCAAAATGTCTTTGGTCATATGAAAAACTGCACGAAAATGACTGCTTTTTCATTTTTATATTTAAATATTATTCATTTGTTTGGAATCGACTGCCACATAATCACATTTGAAAGAAAGACTGTTTTACTATCGAATTTCAGTCTGAAAATTCTAATCCAAAAACAAAATTTCTTTGGTCAAATGAAAAATTTCACCAAAATGACTGCTTTTTCATTTTTATATTTAAATACCAGTAATTTGTTTGGAATCGACTGCCACATAATCACATTTGATAGAAAGGCTATTGTACGGTCTAATTTCGTTCTGAAAACTCCAATCCAAAAACAAAATTTCTTTGTTCAAGTGGAAAATTGCTACAAAATTACTGATTTTTCATTTTTATAATAACTCTCATGAAAAATATGGAAAAGACGCACTATAAAAAATCGTCCTTCCTATGTCAAGTCTATGTTAAATTCATTAGTGATGACACAAAATTTTTACCATTTCGCTCTGCACTTCTGCACTTCTGCACTTCTTTTGCTGGGTAGCGAAATGAAGTACATTATTATAATTTTTATTTTATATTGTAATTGTTTATGGTTCTCGTTGTCTTAGGAAATATAACTGAAATTACTTTTTAACTGTTACAAATGCATTACAATTAGATGCTTTAGATAGATGTGAAGGTTTTACACGAGTCTCGCTGTGAAAGCCTTACCTGTGTGCCACCACACAGGTGCTGTTTTCCATCATTTTTTTCTTGGTTATATGTTCTTTTTTTCTTCTAGCGACGGCAAGCGCCTCTTTGGGGTACTCAAACTAATCCGGAAGGATTAGCCGAACTACCAGAGGTTGGAAGTAGGTCCCTTGGAAAACTTCCTCAGGTCCTACTCCCTCACTCGTCCAAAGTACCTTTGTAGTCACTTGGTATGACGTGAGCTATCTCCCGGGTAGGAGTTGAGGTATCTAGGAAGACCTCGGATAGATATGAACAGTGTTTTCCAAGCTAATGCCTGCCTTCACCAACGCAAATGAAGCAACGCAAAAGCACTGAAAACACTTGTTCGGGCAACCACAGCCACCACGATGCTCCCACTAGGGGTCCAACACCGTTGATCAGGAAGGAACAATGTTCCTTGGGCCCTTGGCCACCGTGCTACCAGAAGAGAAGAACCCTCTAGTCTGGGTTTCGCAGACAAGCTACTCCAGTTTTGCTTTATCATACCTCGCATGGAACTGGTAATCCATAATCTACGGCATAGATTTTCAATGTCCGAGGAGAGAAAGAATATCAACACAGCAAAGCAAAGTACACCATGCTCCAATCATAGTTCATTAACCAGATCTCTCTGGTCATACAACTATATTAACGGAAAATATAAATCTTCTGATACCTCCCGACGGCTTCTCTATGTCCGCACCTGTTGCCAGGATGTGTCTTTTTTAACTATGACTCTCCCCTTTACTTGGTTTTCGAAAAACGAATTCCAAGATCAGTTGGATGTCATATTATAGGTGAATCCCAAGACATAATCCACCTTTTCCTAGGGCGCCTGGCACAAGGCCACACTACTTTGTTTTTGTACGCAAGCATCATACCCTTTGCCTGCTTAATTACAGGATCGGGTAGAGAGGCCTGCGTTTTAGGGGTAAACGGTACAAACACCCGCCTACCCACAATTAGATGCTATATAAAATATTGTAAATATTCGTATATGTAATATCGTACTGATAAAGGCGATTATTTTCCGCTTAATTAAGTCACAGTAGAGCCAGCCAATATTTGCAGTAATTGTATTTTATTGTTAGGTTTTATTCAAATATTGTTAATTTCCCGAATAAAGCAAATTATATGATTTTATTTTATTTCTTCTATTTTCCGACTTTATGAGCCTTTAGGTAGGAAACCATTAGAATGCAATTAAAAGTTGTACGCAACTATATATGTATGGCTTTATCATTGCTCCTATTCTTAGTAGATTTATAACGAGTCATGGCTATGAAATTTTTATAGTCATTAAACTTCAAAATTGTTATGCTTTTTCTACAGAAAATGTACCGCTAAATGCATCCGTTATATGCACTTCCCTCCAAAGCGACTGTTAACTTCAAATGCATTGCTTTTCTATTTTATTTGCAAGCATTTTCCATTTGAAAATAATTTTACGCTCCTCCTATTCTAACAATTAGCAACAACAATTATACAATAGTTAACTATCGTTTTAAACTATTGGTGCATTAGCAATGAAATAACAGTTACCTACTCCATCCAAAGCTTGGGCAAAGAAAGATGGTCAATTATTTTTAGATTAATGTGGCAGAAATTCACAGAAACCATTAAGTTCAATTAGAAAATCAACAGGTTGTTTGCTGCGGGTATAATGAATTGTATATTTTTCGCTTTGCCATTTTTAACTATAAATTTTCATTAAATTAACAGTAATTTTTGTGTATTTCTTTCGGGATGGCTTTAATGTGCATGCTAGCAAACAGTTTGTTTTTGCATTACAATTTATATCGGTACTTTGACCAAAAAAAAAAA